>PVKM010002801.1:0-61920 GCA_004027735.1 Carollia perspicillata
GTGGAGAGTGTGGGTGGGAGGGGTTGTGCAGGGTGGAGGAGAATGAAGGGGGGAAATGGGACAACTGTAATGGCATAATCAATAAAATATATTTTTTAAAAAAGAATATGGTTCTTGATTAGTTTTTCTTGAAACACAGAAATCCAATTTAGTTAGTTTAAACAAAACCTTTCTAGCTTAGAAAAGTTATTTGATTTATTTTGAGTATTTTCCCTGTCACCTTGGTTCTAGTTTATTTCTTTTGGAATATCATTAACTCTTATTTTGGCTCCATCCTCTATTCTCTATATGTCATCTCTCGTTATTTTTGTATGTGTCCTTTCCCTTGGCATTCTAAAAGTACTTCTACAGTTTGTCTTCTATATTACATATTTTATTTTTAGCCGTTTGATTGCTGCTCTTTGCTCTCTCCCAGCAATTCCTGCCTTTCTGAACCATCCATCCTTTCATCTCATCATTGCCCTATGTTGCTGTTACATAGAGGCCATATTCTTGTTTTTTATTTTTGTTAGCTTCATAAAAATGTCTCTTGAATCTTTCATTATCAGTGCTTCGCTCTCTCATTGCGTCTTTGGGACGGCATTCTTTTACCCTTGCTATGCAGAATTTTTTTTTAAACTGATGATCCCAAGAACCTATTTAGTGTTTGCCACATAGTAAGTGCTCATAAATATTGGGTTGTCCAGAAAGTTCATTTGGTTTTTCTGTAAGATGTGCTCTAATAGCGCTTTAGTTGTCTTTAACTTCATTCAGAACAATTTTGTTAGATTGTATTGGGACAGCTGTCATATCAGTGTACATTAAAAAAACTTATCAAAATTGTGTAGGCATTTTAATATTGAAGATGGAAGAAAATATGCAATATTTTCAACATATTATGCTTTATTACTTCAAGAAAGGTAAAAACACAACTGAAAGGCAAAAGGAAATTTGTGCAGTGTTCGGAGAAGGTGCTGTGACTGATTGAATGTGACAAGTGGTTTGTGAAGTTGTGTGCTGAAGATTTCTCACTGGACAATACTCCACGATTGGGTAGGCCAGTTGAAGTCGGTAGTGATCAACTGAGACGTTAATTGAGAAAAATCAACATTATATTATGTAGGAGGTAGCCGACATACTTCAAATATCCAAGTCAATAAAGTTACAGGTGAAAATGAAAAATGTGTCTTTTAATTTACCGAAAAAGCCGTATGGACTTCTCAGCCAACCCAATATTTGTAATGTTAACTTGAGCTTGAATGAAGTGAGTGTCCTTGGGCTGAGATCACCCAAAGCCTGGCTCCACTGGGATTATCGATGGGAGCACCTGCTGTCGCAGAGGGCAAGCATTCCGGGAGACCAGGGCAGAAGCTGAGAGTCAGTCACTTCTGCTGAAATGTATTGGTTAAAGTAAGACACAAAGACTAATTTAGATTCTAGGGGAGAGGAATTAGACTCCACTTCTTGTTAGAGGAGAAGCAGTGTCACATTGCAGATGAGTACATGGAGTGGAACATATATTTGTAGCCATTTTTGGAAAATATAATCTGTTACAGATATTGTAATGGCAAAATATGTAACAATAACTGAGATTTCCAAAAATTGGATATTGGTTAAATGAATTATAAGTGAGTAAATTATGGTATTTAGAAGGAAATATGATTTAAGCCTTAAGATATTTATCTTGATCAAAACTGTATTACTAGCACATAGAACAGTGCCTAGCACATAGTAGCAGTTTTCAATAAAATGACTTGAATGAGCCCTGGTTGGTGTAGCTCAGTGGATTGAGCACGGGCTGTGAACCAAAGGGTCGCCAGTTCAATTCCCAGTTAAGGCACAGGCCTGGGTGGGGGCCACGTGAGAGGCAACCACACATTGATGTTTCTCTCTTGTCTCTTTCTTCCTCCTTTCCCCTCTCTCTAAAAATACATAAAATTTTTTTAAAAATTACTTGAATGAATCCTTGAAGAGACTTGATGAGATCTTGTCAATCATTTATAGGTTTTATGGTGAGAACTTTTATTTTGTTATTTTCATATGTATTTTAGAAGTTAAGAGCTAATGTAATCAGGAGTTACTAGTCACTTTCTAATGGAAACTACATTTTATTTTGAATCAAGTATTGCTAAAATATATGCTTTACATCAATAGTTTATTTTTGCATTTTTATCACTTTTGTTTATTTAATAGGAAAAGTCATGAGTTCTTGTTTTGTTTTGTTTTGACAGCTGGCAAGTCAGAAAATATTTAGTATACACAATTTCAGTGTGGCATCCTAAATTATTTTGAAACATTTGAGAATAATCTACTTTAATGTTTTCCTGTAGTGGTTAATATTCTTATTTGGTAATAGCTTGGAAAATACAGAATGGCCCACTTAAAATGGGCTCTGATTACAGGTATTGTTCGAGGCATTGATGACTTGGCTTTTTTTTCTTCTAAATATAGAAAGTATTAACAGATTCTATTTTCAAGAAATGGCCACAGCAATATTTCTGTTCTCGCATGCTTTCACGGAATTTTGTTGCTTCTGTAGGTGGAGTCTATTCCCTCGCCCCTTGCACTTGGCAGGCTGTGAGTGCTCTAACCAGTTAAGTGTGGTGGGAATAGTGTTGTGTGGCTTTTGAGGCTATGATGTAAAATGGGTACAGGTTCCTCCTGGCTTTCTCTTAAGATGCATGTCCTTGGTTAGTATCCAAAATTTATAAAGAGCTTATAAAACTCAACTCCACAAAAACAAACAATCCAATTTAAAAATGAGCACAGTACCCGAATAGACACTTCTACGAAGAGGACATACAGATAGATGGTCAACAGACATGTGAAAAGATGCTCAGCGGCAGTAATCATCAGAGAAATGCAAATTAAAACCACAGTGAGATATCACCTCACACTTGTCAGAATGGCTGCCATCAATAAACCAACAAACAAGTGCTGGTGAGGCTGTGGAGAAAAGGGAACCTTTGTGCACTGTTGGTGGGAGTGCAGGCTGGTGCAGCCACTATAGAAAGCAGTATGGAGTTACCTCAAAAAATTAAAATGGAACTGCCTTATGATTCACCAATTCCACTTCTGGGAATATATCCAAAAGAAATGACAACGTTATAAATGGAATAAAGAGGCAACATACAGCCACAGAAGAAAGGATGCAAGAAACAACCTTTATGCTATAGTTCATAAGATGTTAGAGGCTAAAACTTCAGCTTGTTCATCTGCCTGCAGAGCTGAAGTGTTTAGGTTGTATTTATTATTAGTGTTGTTCTGTGTGCCATTAAAGGTAGTAGGAAATGAACTTGTCAGGGATTTGGGTTCTTAGCGCAAGGCTGTCATTCATTGTGAGATGAGTAGTGAAGTCAGTCAAACATCATTTTTTGTGTCCATTAGATTTGCTAAAATCTCCAAACTTGGCTTGAAGGTGTATATATCCATAGTATCCAAATTTTGACTGTAGTTAGTCCATTACTTGTTCCCCTAAATCCGTGTTTTTCCACAGCTGTGTCACTAAAAATGTGGTCTCTGTGTCAGGTCCATCCACTAATTGTTACTAACTGCAATAATATAGAAATTGAGCATTTAAAAGCTTTTATAGCAATTTGACATTGACACATCATTTATGCATGTGATCATTTTTCTAGTAATTTATTTTTATTACTTTTTACAAAGTATTGGTTTTAACAGGTTGTGGGTGGGGAGTTCCCATAGACAGTTTACCAGGCACTACTCTGTAGTCTCTTTTCCCCCCTCCGAAATTCCAAACTCCATGTGTCCACGTGGCCACAGTAGATACTCTGAGAAGGGACATGAAGCCTAGTCAACTATGACTCTGTGATGAGTGGTGAAAAGGTGCTGATATCTGAGATTAGTTGTGTCTTTACTTAGAATTTCCTTTAACCATTATCCTGTTTTACTCTAACGCCATTTTAATTGCACAAGAATTGCTTGGGGCACCTGTTAAGATGCAAATGCAGGATCCTCAGAGGTTCTTATTCAGAAGTCTGAGGCCCAAACATCGAAATGTGTCGGTTCTACTGTTGTTACTGGATAGGTCATTCAAAACAGGCTACTTGAGAGTAAGGGGGGCACTACTAATAATTACATCAGGACAAAGTAAACTTGGCATATCACAATAGGCATACATAGACAGGTGGTTAATCTGTATCTGGGGCATGTTTTTTTAAAATGGAGATTTAAAGATTCATTTGGAAAAGTTCTGCTCTTTCCTTTCGTGATTAAACTTAGCTGGATTTCCTTTAGTCTCCTCAGGACTGGCTGTTGCCACTCTTGTATGAACCAACCTCAACTCTAGTCCTGATAGAACTATCTATTAAAAGAAGGGAGATAGAATTCAGGGCTTCTAAACTTAGCCAGGAGTAACTCGAGGTGAGGCAGGACCCACTCCTTTAAAGTTGAAGATTCTTATTTCCTGATTTCACAGATACTGATTTTATTCACCCTAACCTAAAAATCTAGGACTCCTCTGAAGCTTCGTTAATATGTCCCAAGCCAATCTGAATTCCTCGCTGAGTTCTTGGCTCAGCTGTGTCCCAGTTCTCTTAGCTGGGCTTAATCCCCTTGATCCATTTCAACCTTGCTTTTGCTTTCATTTAACGAAGTGGCTTGTTTACTTGTTTTGTTTTAAATAAATTACAAGTGAAGGGTTTGACAGAAAGAAAAACATCTCTCTGGATTTCTCCCTCAGGAGGAATCCCTCCTTAGGTTGTTGTCACCTGTACTTACGTAACTTTCATGATATAAAGGAAACTGTGTTTTCTGTTTTTTGAACTTCTGATTACAACCGGAGGAGAATTGTTTTTATTGGTAGTAATACTGCTGGTAGAAGTTGAATAATATCTGTGTATCTCTTGTGTCCAGTACTGTCGCTGTTATGGTGCTTTTTTTTATGATTCCAACATATTTGATTTTATCTTATTTCATGTTGTTTTTAGTTTGTTGACCAATTTCTTTGATTTACAAAGTGGGAGATTAAAAAGAAGCAGACTTTCTGTGGGGTTTATTTCAAAACTGGGAAAGGGTGGAGAATAAGAGTTTAAAGAGGTAAATTAAGTATAAAAAGGAAAATAATTACGTGTGAAATCTTCTATTTTTCTATTCTTTGGATCAAGGTTTCAGAGTACTGGTGGTTCTCTGAAGTCATCTACAAGAAATTAGATTAAATGGAGTCCAAAGAAAGTATCTCTAAAGCTTATACTCTTTTTTTGTAATTCTACTTTTTTTATTATAAAGATTTCAAACATATTACAATGGTAGAGAGAAAAGTATTATTACCTTCCAAGTGAACATCAGCCATCTATAACACTGCTCATTCTATCCCCCCTTATCTTAATATAGTTATATCAACTAGCATATAATTCCATCTGAAAATATTTCAGTAAGAATCTCTAAACTATAAAATATTTTGTTGTTGTTGTTAAACACAACTATAGTACCATTAAATTTTAGTAAGGATTTAAGGAAACCTATTCAGGACTAACCTTTCACCCTGTCTTGGGGACTCAACCAGATGAATAAAAGATTCATCATAATATTTTATTTTTGTTTTACTTTAATTAATTAATTTGATTGATTGATTTTAGAAAGAGATGGAAACATTGCTTTGTTGGTCCACTAACTTACGCATTCATTGGTTGATTCTTGTATGTGCCTGACTGGGGATCAAACCCACAACCTTGGCGTATCAGGATGATGCTTTAACCAATTGAGCTACCCAGGGTCTATTTTTGTTTTAAGAAGTAGATTGTTCTATTAAAATAGTATATTAATAATCCATCTAAATAACAAAGACTCATTTATCCTTCAAACTGGAATACTTTAAGAGGGAAAGGGAGAACTGTTAACAATCATGCTAGGAGAGCAGTTGGAATGTAGGACTGTCCTGCGTAGACCGGGCTATATATGGTCTCCTATCTCAAGGTCATCATTTCCTGGTTGAATAGCTACTATCATTTTTTCAATGAGCTTTGAATAGTCAAAATGAGTTAAGTGGTAGCTAAGAGCATGATGAAGCCTGTTGTAGAACTTTCTTTACTTGTGAATAATACAAAATGGTATGGCTAGATCAAGTCTGAAAATTTTTAAGTGCCTGTAGATTTCATCTTGGTTCTTTTGTAGAATTTTTAAATTAAAAGAAATTTTTTTCAATTACAGTTGATATTTAGTATTAATTTATATTAGTTTTAGGTATACAGCATAGTAGTCAAAGATTTATGTAATGTATGAAGTGATTCCCCAATTCTACTACCCACCTGGCACCATTCGTAGTTATTACAATGTTATTGACCATGGTCCCTATGCCGTACTCTACATCCCCATGACTGTTCTGTAACTGCCAATTTGTACTTCTTAATCCCCTCGCCTTTTTCACCTAGCCCTCAAGTTGGTTCTTAATAATGCTTCCATAAAGTTAGAAGTAGAACCACCAGACACAAAACAAATCACAAGTTTAAATGAACCCCTCCTTTTAAATGTGTGGTTTATAGACTTGAGGCTATTAGATCACAGGGAATGTAAAATAGACTGCATCACAGCATGGTTAAGTCGAAGATGATAGCCAATTTAAAAAATGTCAGGGACATTTTGTTAAAGCTCCTAATTCACCATGATGTTATATACACTTTATATCCAGCGTAAACTGAAGTTAGTTGTTAGCATTTCCAGATTAGAAAACACAAGGAGCCCCCCCATGTCTGTTCTTCTCAGGAATGTGCTCTGTTATTACAGCAAGTTATTCTCGGGGATGTTTCTTTTAGTGGTGTTCTTGTTATTGGTAACATTTTAAGTAACTATCTTTTAAGAATAAAGCATCCAACTATGATTCTCCTGATAAGGGACTGAAGTCCAACTTTTGGAACAAACTTCTGTTTTCCTAGGTCAGTTCTTTGGAAGAAATAAATGCTCTTTTAGGGTTGTGATTTCTTTTCCTTTGTTTTCTGTAACGAAGGTTTTATTTGTAATATCTTTTCCATGGATATATCTTCCTATCATCTAGTCCCTTTTCGCTTATTTCTGGAATCAACTGCAAGTCTTTAATGTTTATATGAAAAACATTATACTTTACACGCACTTACATATACATATCTTTTCAATGACTGACTTTAACTGTGACCTTTAAAAAAGTTAGAACCAATCATTCATAATATACAGTACTTTGTAATTTTTCCCATGTAGCTCTGGTGGTATAGGTATGAAATCATAGTGATATAGTAGGTTTAATTTGTTGCATGAAAGAAATATGTTCATGGTTGTTCTCTACACATTTAAGTATTTTAAATGATGTTTTTCTCTTTCTCTAGCTGTCCCCTTCCCTCCAACCCAACGGCTTACTTTGAAGGAAGTGTTTGAGAATGGGAAACCTAAAATCGACGTCCTGAAAAACCACTTGGTGAAGGAAGGGCGACTGGCAGAGGAAGTAGCCCTGAAGATAATCAATGATGGGGCTGCCATCCTGAGACAAGAGAAGACGATGATAGAACTAGATGCTCCGATCACGGGTAGGAGAAGCGTTTGCCTGGTGGCACTTCGATTTGAGCTAATAACCGACTAGAATGTGTAATTATTTCTCTAGGAATGATCAGACAGTTTGAGAATTTTTTAGTGTGTTTTTTGTTCACTGAAGAAATATGGTGTAAAGTGTCTGTTATTTCCAGAAGGACTGTTTGTGCTGATAGACTGACAGCAGTTCCAGAACAGCCCAGTCAAAAGTAAAGTGATTGGAAAGTTAAACTGTGATCTCTTTACTCGTGTGATGCCCTTTCTTTCCTAAGACATATTTCTTCGCCTCACCCTGTGCCTTTTTTCTCCTAGTGTGTGGTGACATCCATGGACAATTCTTTGACCTGATGAAGTTGTTTGAAGTTGGAGGATCACCTAGTAACACACGCTACCTCTTTCTGGGTGACTATGTGGACAGAGGCTATTTCAGTATAGAGGTAAAAATTAAACTGGACACTGTTTAGTAGAAAAAAACTAAAATGAGAACATTGACAGAATTTATAAACTTTGTTACTTTCAATAAAGTGATAGCAAAACGTTTTAATTGATATAAACATTCTTTTCCTCTTTTTTTAAGCCAGTAGAAAGTCTGACAAATAGAAGGCTATGTTAACCCAGCTTTGCAAATAAGTTGAATGTTTCTGACCTTCCATCTTTGAAGATAATGTTCAGGCTGTATATAAATGACATAAATTGCTGTTCACCTTCAGTGGGGCTTGGATTAGCTGACCTTAAGTATAAAACCATAAGCTGCTGGGCCACAGTGAACTCTTGACTACCTGCCAATGCTAAATAAGCAGGCACTTAGCTTATTATAGGAATAGTTTCTGAGGATGTTACATATAGTTAAGCACTTAATAAATGTTCATTGAAGGAAAAATGATTAATTAAAGAAGTTAATGTGAAACCTCACTATTTACTTTTATGTATTTTAAAATTTAAATGATGAGAAAAAGGTTACAATCAAAACAGACTATGTTTTTTTGTAGAAAAGTTAAAACTATTTTAGAACTTAATGGGAGGGCTTGAGTACAATAGAACCACAATACATTTATATTTAATGTCTACTGATTCAGCTAGACATGCTTGGCAAATAAAATAAGTAACTTGGAAATAGTGTGGGTGATCGAATTTATAATGTGCCTGAAATAAGCATAAAGTGCTTGTCACTGTTCTTGTCGTCCTTAGTTTTGCCTCTCCCTCAGGCTGAGAATCTCCCTGTACTGTGTTTCTCTGGTGGCCAAAGGTTGGTTGTTCGTGCAGTGTCACTCCTAACACAACTCAGTTGTCTCACCTGGTGCTCAACCAAAGCAGCAGTTGTTCTAAAACTGCCAGAAATACGTGACAAGAGAAAGAGATCTTAGTCTTCAGTTAGATAAGCGGTCTGAATTCATGAGTCAGAAAAGTTCAATGTTATCTGCCAGTGACTCAGATTCATTCGGTGTCATCTATGAGGACAAAAGTTAATGTTAGAGACTAAGAAAATAAGCACATTTTCCCTGCTGCTCAGTAAACACCTAGTCTCTAAATAGGTTCCCGAGAAACGTAGAGGTCGTACTTGTAAACTCTGTCATTGAAAAGCTTTCGAATTCCTATTTTCCATTCATGTTTCACTAGACAGTGAGTCAGAAGTATGGATGTTTGAAAGACACATTGAATACTCACTTCTTGGTATGTTTGCTAGCATGAGGAGGTTTTAGAGGTTGAAGAGAAGAATACAGGACTTAGTGAAGTTTTAATTAGTCATTTAATGAAACTTTTTTAAAAGATAAATATTGTGCCAAATTATCTTCTGATTGTTAACTCACTTACTTGAAAAAGTTTCAGTGCATCAATATATTCAATAAAGCATACACAAAAACCCACAATGATTTTTATACACATATAGCATATTCAGAATATTTTGTTACCTATTTTTTTCCTCACTCATCAGTGAATGTTTCTTGAGTACCAGCTTTATGGCAGGCTCCGAGGATAATAAGGGCCATACTAGCTATAGGAGCTGAAGCTCTAATAGAAAAGATGCACTGGTGAATAGACCTTTCAGTGTAATACAGGAGTATGTACTTAAGTAGCAGCAGTACTCTTCATGTTAGGACAGACCTTGAACAGTGCCTGACACACAGCAGACACTCAAGTTCATCATTCCTCTTTTGTTGGATAACTAGGTTTGTAGCAGGTCCTCCTTATTGCCTACCATTTTCTTCTTCCTTACTGTCAAAAATCCCTATTTTGTTCAGATAAGTGGATTGCGGGGGGGTTCAGGGAGAACCTTTGATTTCAGGGCAAGAAGGCTCTTGTCCCAGCCCCAGCAATTGAATTCATGTTGGTCGGATCTAGTCATGGCAGACCATTCCCTTTCACCAGTGGGCTGGTGTAGGGCTAAACATGGGATGCTGTTTGGCCCAGTATATAAAGGAAACTCTGCTGGGTGTTTGCTTTGTTTTGTTGTTTGGGTGGGAAAATCAAGAGTGTGTGTGTTTTGAAACATTTTATTTCCAGATGAAAAGACTCTTGTAAGGTGGAAGCTTTTGGATGCCCCATTTCATTATGCCATTTCAAATGCCTACTCTAGCAGCTGTTTTGCGACTGTGAGGCGGTGCTATTAGCTGAAGGTGAAAGGAGACCTGCTGTGACTCGCAGGTCAAAGAGGAAGAGAGAACATGGTTGTTGGTGATGATGTTGAGCTGGCACACGACACGTGGACATCCCACTCCAGACTTGGTGTTTCATGAGATATTTAAAAGTCTTTATGGATCGAGCAGCAGTTAATTGGTTATTGTATGACTTGTATCATATGTGGTACAAGGTTGTTTTCTAAATATTTCTGTTCTACATACTGCTGCAGTTAACATCTTTTTAATACATCTTCGATGGCATTTCTGATATTTCCTTAAATCAGATCCTTGTATGTGAAATAACTGGGTAAAAGAGTGTATTTTTAAGACTTTTGATACATATTGCCAAATTGTTCTCAAAGAAGCTTAGTTCACTTTATTTTCTCTTCCCATAGTTATGAGTTTTTCTTTCCTTGAGCCTTTATGAGAGAATCAAGGTGTGATGATTTTTTTCATGCCCAGAACAAGCATTGACCTTTCCTGAAGCAATGTGGACTTGGATTAGTATACTAGGGACTCATCCGAATGTCACTGATAAAGCAGAATAGTAAAGTTTCACTTTTTCTGAGCTCTTCAATGTTCCTTCTGCATTTGTACCAGTTAGAAAGTACTTCCTCCTTGGTAGGGGAAGCTAAACTTTGGTTTCCTTTACTGGATTTTAAAATAAGAGAAAGGATTAAAAGGAGCATTATCAGCATAGAACATACTAAATACACAGGGGCCACCAAAGAGAAAATGGTGTCAGATATCCAAGTGATGTAAATGTTATCAGATGACCAACTGTGGAACAATTGTTGACATATAGAAATGATTCTTGAGTGCAGTAAAAATTCTGTTCATGTGGAGTAAGGAAGTAAGTGTGTGTCTGAACAGATCTTCTGATAATCATGACCTTGCCATTGAATGGTGCAAGAAAATTGCACAATTACATCTTGATGTATATTTTAAAGAAATAAAACTTGAGATTAGAGACCAAGAAGTATATCAACCAAATTACAATGTAGTGTGGATATGGATTACGTTTTTGTATATATCATTGCTTCAAAAAGGTGAGTTGGTCTTTTTAGGAGTCGAAATAAAGACCCAAATAAATCATTATATCCCAAGAACCCTGAAACACCATTCCAAAAGAACCTATGCACCCCGATGTTCATAGCAGCACAATTTACAATAGCCAAGTGTTGGAAGCAGCCTAGGTGCCCATCAGTAAATGAATGGATCAAAAAACTATGGTGCATATACACCATGGAATTCTATGTGGCAGAAAGAAAGAAGGAGCTCCTACCCTATGCAACAGCATGGATGGAACTGGAAAGCATTATGCTGAGTGAAATAAGCCAGGCGGTAAAAGACAAATACCATATGATCTCACCTTTAACAGGAACCTAAGCAACAAAACAAACAAGCAAGCAAAATATAGCCAAAGACATTGAAATAGAAAATGGGATGACAGTATCCAGAGGGGAGAGGGGAGGGAATTTCAGGGCAAAAGGGAGGGGATTATAGGAACAAGTATAAAGGACACATGGACAAAAGCTAAGGGGGGTGGAAATGGGAGGGAGATGGGGAGCACTGGGCGGGGAGTGGACTGGGACAGGAGTAAATGACAGAAAATTGTACTTGAATAACAATTAAAATTTAAAAAAAATGAAAAGTCAAAAAAGAAAAGACCCAAATAAATCAAAAGATGTTCTTGGTTGGGAAAGGTTAATATAGAAAAGAGAAAGTGCTTTCTAAGTTTCTGTATGGTTTTAATGTAATTTTTCCTTGGAATGTTTTATGCAAGTGGTGTCAAAGACAGTCAACCAAAAAGAAAAGAAATAAAAAGCCACCCAAGTATATTTATTTTTTACTTTTTTAATCCTCACCTGAAGATATGTTTATTGATTTTAGAGAGAGAGGAAGGGAGGGGGAAAGAGAGAAACATGATTGGTTGCCTCCTGTACATTGCCCTGCAGTCTATGTATGTGCCCTGACTGGGTATTGAGCCTGCAGCCACGTGGTGTATGGGGTGATGCTCCAACCAAATGAGCCACCTGGCCAGGATCATAAGTATATTTATATGTCTGTCTATACTTAAGTTTTATAATGTTTATTTTGCAATGTCTGTCTCAAATAAAATGTAAATATATTTTGATTCAAAAATTCCATTTTTTTGAGAAATTATACTGCAAATGCACTCATAATTATATACAATGACATGAATTAATATTTTGTCACAATAATTGACAGATTCCACTGGCATTTAATGAGCAGGGTCTGGGTATACAAAACATCCTGTACTATTTGAAAATTATGCTTTTCATGTCCTGGCTGGTGTAGCTCAGTGGGTTGAGCGTGGGGCTGTAACAAAAGGGTCACAGGTTCAATTCCCAGTCAGGGCACATGCCTGGGTTGCAGGCCAGGTCCCTAGTAGGGGGCTCATGAGAGGCAACCACACATTGATATTATAAAAAAAAGAGAGAGAGAAAAAAATTATGTTTTTCAAGAAGTTAGTAGTATCTATGTTGAGAAACAATGCTAAATTCTGAGAATATGTGCCAATATCACTGCTTTAATCATAGAAACTTTATAGTATGTTTTAACATCTGGTAGGTCTAGCCCTCCTCATGATCTCTCTTTTTCACTGTTTTTCTGGCTGTTACCTGACTGTTCTTGCATGTTTTTTTTAAAATGTAAATTTTAGTATCAACTTGTCTAATTCCATAGAATAGCTTGTTGGTATTTTTACTGGAGTTGCAATGATATTATAAATTAAATTAGGAAGATTTAAAGTTGAATCATCCTATCCAAGAATAGGGGAATGTCTTTCTATTTGTTTTTTAATTATTTATTTTTTAAATTTAAATTATTTTATTGTTGTTCAATTACAGTTGTCTGTATTTTCTCCCCACTCCTCCCCCCACCTCTGTTTGTTTATATTTACTTTGTATCTCTTGGGAGTGTTTTAAACATTTCCTGGTATAAGATTTGTACATACATTTATTTCTATGTGTTTAATTTTCTTTACTGCTATTATAAATGGAGTTTTCTCTACCATTGTGTTCTATTTATTGTTTGTGTATATGAAGACTATTGATTTTGTATGTTAATTTTATATCCTGCCATGTTACTGAATTGTTTTATTATTTGAGTTTTATCATTGATTTTCTTGCTTTTTTAGATATGCTATCATATTATCTGCAAATAGTTTTTTTTTCTTTACCCATTGTTAACCCTGTAATCAATTACTTTTATCTAATTCTGTAAGCTAAACAGTATTGAATAATAGCAGAGATAGTGGGTATCTTTGCCTTGTTCCTGATTTTAGCAGAAATGTCTGTAGTATTTCTCTATTAATTAAAAGAAAAGTTTTAGGACTAAGGTATATATTATAGATGTATGAGTGGCTTTGTCACAGAGTTCTAGATGTCTGTACAGAACACAGGAACAGAAGTTAAGGAGAGATTTCTACGAAGACTAAGTCTGGGCTCTGTCAGTCCTAGGACTGTGGCACACCACGTTCAAAAGCTAAAGGTTTCATGTTTCAACTTGGGGGATAGTAATAAGTGTCATTCATTACAAGTCATTTGAATTTATATAAGTTATCTTTGTGTGTTATCATGGTCACAAATAAAAATTGTATGCTTGTATTTGTCTTTCAGTGTGTACTGTTTTTATGGAGTTTAAAGATTAACCATCCCAAAACATTGTTTCTGCTTCGGGGAAATCATGAATGCAGGCATCTGACAGAATATTTCACCTTCAAACAGGAATGTAAGTATAACTGCTTCTCTGGAACTTTTCTGGGTACTCTGTAACCACTTCCAAAGTGTAATAAACATAAAGAAAAGAGAAACTAATGGAGTTCACATACTTCTCTTTCTTTTTTCTGGTAAGAACTAAAATTCCACTCTTTAACATATTGATTATGAAAATAACTTTTGGGTTTCTCCCTATTTTTTTAAGTATTACATTGAATATATTTGGAAAACATAGAAAAGTCCAAAACAGATAAAAATTGCCCATAATCACACCAGTGAAAGATATTCAGTACTATCTCAGTATTTGGGATGTAGTCTTGTTTTTTTAATTGAATGTCTTGGGTGACACTGGTTAATAAAATTACACAGCTTTTAGGTGTAAACCTATTCTTTTTTGTGTATATAAAAACCTAGCATGAAATAGTTGAAATATCTATATATGTGTATATGTTTTAATAAAATTTGACTCATATGGACTGTTTCATAATTTTCTCTTTTCACTTTATATAATAGCATTTTCCCATATCATTAAGTATTTTAATGCAATTTTAAAATGTTATTTTAATATTTTAAAATTATTTCATTTTATGAATGAATTATCATGTATGTGGCCAATTTAGTAACAACTGTAGGACATTTAGATAGTTTCTAACTATAGATAATACTGTAATAGTAAAAAAGTGTTTTTTTATTATTATTATTATTATTATTTTAATACTCATCTGAGGATATGTTTATTGATTTTAGAGGGAGAGAAAGAGAAACATGAATTAGTTGCCTCCCATTCACACCCCAACCGAGGACTGAACTGGCAGCCTAGGTTTGTGCCTTGACCAGGAATCGAACCTGCAACCTTTTTGGTTTATGGGACAATGCTCCAACTAAGCCACTTGGCCAGTGCAAAAACTTTATTATAAAAGGTAGAATTTTTTTCAAAAATCAAAACATTACTAGGTGATTAAAGAATTAAAAAAAAAACCTTACCAATTTCTTTGACCAGAATCTAGGTACTCACATTTGCTGTTCACTAATAGAGGTGACTATATTGGTGATGTAGGAGAACCTGCCCCAGGGCATTCACACTCCTGGTTTCTTATTTCCTCAGATACCTGTCTGCTTGTAAGTCCCACATCCTTCCTTCATTCGTGACATCTCTTCAGAGATTTTCTCCCCTCATTGCTTTTTCTAAATTAAAATCTCGTCATTTTACTCTTCACACCCTGCTTTTTTCTCATAGTATCTATCAACACCTGAAATTTTTATATATTTTATATAAGCCCTGGCCAGTCTGGCTTAGTTGGTTGGAGTGGCATTCTGTGCCCCAAAAGGTTGCGGGTTTGATTCCTGGTCAGGACACATACCTAGGTTGCGGGTTCAAGTGCAGGTCTGGATGCGTACAGGAGGCAACTGACCAGTGATTCTCTCACACATTGACGTTTCTCTCTGTCTCCCTCTATCTCTGTCTCTTCCAAATCAGTGAAAATATCCTCAGGTGAGGATTTTAAAAAATTACATATTTTTTAATATATTTACTTATTGATTGTCTTTGTCTCCACCAGAATTTAAGCTCCCTGATGGCAGGGACATGCTTTGCTCACTATTGCTTGCTCAGAACCATAACTAATAACTCACAGGAGATGCTCACCAAATATTGGTTTAATTAATTTGTGGAATGAATAATCATCTATGATTTGTATCTTTAGGACAGACTCTCAAAGAGAATTGCTAGGTCTGAGGGTATGAACATTTTTAAAGTATTAACAAATACTTTAAATAGCCTCCCCAAAATTATGTATCAGTTTATAGAGTGAAACAAAAATACTGAAGTTAAAAAAAACAAAATTCTACCTTTATTGATTTCTAAAATGTTCTATTAGCATTTTCTCTGTAAAACCAAGGAAGGTAAACTAAATCTCTTGGGTCCTGTCTGGCTCCAAAATCCACCTCTTCCCCTAAATAATACTGAACATATAAAAATACTTTGGTGTTAGTACAATTGATAACTGTGATTATGGGTTTCACTTTGTGTCCTGTTCATACTTTTCTTCAGATTACTATCTTGGAGGATGTGTTATCAAATATTCAAAGCTTTATTCCCAAAAGACTATTCAACATTGAAAAAAACTTTTAAATTTGTTTTTAAAGACTCAGAGTTTATTCAACTGCCCTTCCCCCCATAAAATCCCTTTACTCATAGGTGGGTTACAGTCTGGTAGTGCCCCATATGCTCCCATTAGCTTTTGTTGCCAGCAGCTTGTTGTATTGAAGTTGGTAGTTGTATGGCAGTTCTTCCTCCTAGCGGAGCCTAAGAGGAAAGGTGGTTCTTGTAAGAAATATTAGAGTATCAACACTTAAAAAATTCTTCTGACAGAAAAGTCAGCTACAGATGGGCAAGATACAGAGCATTCCATCCCTTGGGACTTACTGGAACAAATACTGTAAATCAGCGGATAATGACCAGGGAGTTAAAAAAAATTAGATCTACTGTGGTGAGTGTTTAAATTGATGTAAAGAATTTAAAGAGCAATTTTGGAATATCCGTAAACATTTTGACCCAGCAATTTGACTTCTAGAAATTTATCTAGTTTTAATGCCGCATAACATATTACCACAAATTTAGATGCTTAAAACAATGTACATTCCCTCACAGTTACTGTAGGGCAGGGGTCCAGGCACAGTAAGGCCCAATGCTCTACTCGGGATCTTACTGAGCCAAAATCAGGGTGTTGCCAGGGCTGCAGCTTTCATCTGCAGCTGGGGTGTTTCTTCCCCAAGCTCACTAGTCACAAACCTTGTGACTATAGGATTAAGGTCCCTTTTCCTGCTTGCAGTTCCATGTGCTGTGGCTCCACGGATAGTTAGGTCACAACATGGATGTCTGCTTTCTTCCAGGCTACCCAAATGCCTCTCTCTGCCTTCCTCTTCTGTGCTTAGCAGCTGGAGAGAACCCTCTGCTTTTCAAAGGCTGGCCTGCTTGGGGCAGTCCCACCCAAGAAAATCTCTCTTTCGCCATAATGAAATGTAATGGGAGTCTCAGCACGTTCACAGGGCCCACCCACTCAGAGGGGCACAGGTTATACAAAGGTGTAGGTTGTTGCAGGTCATTTTAGAATTATGCTTACCACACTGTATACTCATAAAAACCAATAAGATATGGGTAAATATGGATATTCATCATAGTGTTAATTGTAATAGCAAAAAAAAAAAAAGAATAATAACAATGAATGTCAATAAGGGACTGCTTAAATAAGTGATAATATGAGGTCTGTACAGAAAAAGTCCAGCCATTATTAATATAATGAGAACACTTTATGTGGCATTGGTGTAGCCTGGCAGCCAAGGAGACTGGACTTGAATATGCATGTGTGAACAATGACTTCACTGTACTAGTGAGTGGGGACTGTAGACGCCATTGAGTGAGCATGTGTATTGTGTGACTGTCGAATTCAAAATGACTGAGTGAGTAGAGCAAGGAATCTGCATCAGATTTTGTGTTAAGCTTGAGCATTCCTCTCGGGAACTATTTGGAAGCTTTAGAAGGCCACAGCTATGGGCAACTTGTGATTGGCAGCTTTATCACAACAACACACCTACTCATGCATCACATCTTGTGCAGAAATTTTTGGCAAAACATCCAATCACTCAGGTGACGCAGCCCCCCTACAGCCAAGTTTTGGTGCCCTGTGACTTCTGGTTTTTTCCCAAACCGAAATCATCATTGAAAGGGAAGAGATTTCAGACCATCAGTGAGATTCGGGAAAATACAATGGGACAGCTGATGGTGACTGGGAGAACTGTGTGAGGTCCCAAGGGGCCTACTCTGAAGGGGACTGAGGCATCACTGTCCTATGTACAGTGTTTCTTGTATCTTGTATCTTCTTCAATGAATGTCTCTATTTTTCATATTACATGGCTGGATACCTTCTGGACAGACCTTGTACATCTAAAAAATGGAATGCTAGGCAGCCGTTGAAAAATCAAGATGGATCTAGATGTACTGATATGGAGAGATGTTCAGGTATATTGCTAAATGACAGAAACCATTTGCAGAACATGTGTAGTGTGACCTCCTTTGTAAATTAAATATATCATCTGCAGAAACTGGTCCTAGTGATTATCTGTGGGGAGTTGGGTCAGGAGGACTTGCACTGCTTAAATTATCTTTCATCACCACTGTGCACTACTGTTACAGTAATTTTTTTAAACTGGTAACTTTAAAATTACCCAACTGGGGCCCAAGCATTTAAAAGACATTTTAAAGCACCCCAGGTAATTCTGCCACATGCTGCTGGTTGAGAAGAGGCTTGGAAGGTGTCTGCTGTTTGTCATTTGAGGACCACTTCACCAAATAGTTTAAAAACTGGAATATTTTGCACTGTTTTACAAAGTCAGACATTAGAGTGTTCCTCATTACACCTCTATTCTTTTACCTGGAAAAATTAAATAATGCATATCAAGCAGTTAACAAAGTCCCCGGAATGGTCAATATTTAGCAGTAGAGAAGTAATGAAGAAAGCTGTCTGTGGATGCCTCTGTTCTGAATTAAAATTCAGGGGTTTTTTATGTAACATTTTATCTAATTCTTCCATTGTTTTCTCAGAGTTCTTTTTTTTTTAACTAGTATAAGTGATCCAGACGACTTTTAGAAAATCAAACAATAAGTTCAGGAAACATTTTAAGTGTCTCATTTTGCATCCAATTTCTTATCTCAGGTTTTTATTTACTTCTTATGTGGTTTAATTTAAACCAGGTTTCTTTTTTTTCTGTTATTTACCAAGATACTCCATCTGTTTTATTCTAATGCTGCATCTGAAATGTAAATGCGTCTTGGAACAAGCACACAAATTCAAGTACAATCTCAAAATTTATTTTGCATAAGGAAAGAGCACATGCGGTGCTTTGCACGGATGCTTTTACTGACAAGTGGGTGTCTCTTACAGAGCCATCCCTGGCTGGTGCAGCGGCCCCTTCTGATTAATTACTGCTCAGAGGTGCTTAGTGCTGGTTGTGCAGCTGCAGGCCTGTTAGTGTTTCTAAAGGGGGCGGACGGAGGCTTTTCTTTTCTATGTCAATTCTTAAATTGCTCTATATTTTTTTTGCAATGCTTTCAAATCCAGAGATAATTTGAGTAGCAGAAAAATGTATAACAGTTAATTTTTAGCATACAAGGTGTGGCAAAAGTAGGTTTACAGTTGTGAGTGTGTGACGTACAGTTTATTCTTGTATTATTATTTATTATTGTATTATTTTCCACATGAAAATCTATAAACCTACTTTACCCAATCCTGTATTTATATCTTTGCAAAAACATTTCTTTATTTTAGATACTTGGAAAGCAAGAAACCTCATGCTTTTCTGATTCCATCCCCTAGTCCTGGGTCCAAATTTCTAATGTAAATTAATTTTTTGTTTACATGAGCTATTTTTGATGTGTAGTTAACCAACTTACTGATAGGTTCCAGAAACTGCTGTGATTTTGCTAATGAAACAGTATTGTTGTGTTAAGTTGATTTTAGAAAAGAAATAACTTGTTATTATTCATTATAGCATTACTTATAGTAGCCAGAGATTGGTGTGGTTAGGCTATGGTATACTCATAAAGTGAAATTAGAAAATAATTACAAAGCTCTTCATACAAAGATGTGGCATGATCTCTGAAATACGTGAAGTACAAAAAGCAAGTGCAAGAACTTTTCTGGTCAAGATGGAGGGGCAGGTAAACATGGCTTGCGTCCTCGCACAACCACATCAGAATTACAGCTAAACTACAGAACAGCCATCAGAACTGTCAGAAATGTAGTCGAATGGAAATCTGACAACTACAGAACTAAAGAAACCACATCCATCAAGACTGGCAGGAGACACAGAGATGCAGAACAGGCTGGTCCCATATCCACGTGTGGAAGATAAAAATTCAGAAGAAATATCTTGGGAGTGAAGGGTCCCAGCCCCACAACAGGCCCCCCAGCCCAGGGTTCTGGTACTAGGGATACCAGCCCCCATAACTTCTGTCTGTAAAAACCAGTGGGGTTTGAGTCAGTGAAAGGAATTACTGGATTCCCAAGCAGTTCCTCCTAAAGGGCCCACATACAGACTTATTCAGACTCACTCCCTCTGAGCTCCAGCACTGGGACGACAGCTTGAAAGGCACCAGTGGCATATGGGGAGGAACTGAAGTGTTTCGCATCAGGGTGAGAGCTGAGGGATAGCTTTCTCCCAGAGAGAAAAGTGAGCAGAGGCCACTGTTCGTTTTGTGAGCACCCCCCACACACACACAGAGCCACAGAGCCACAGAACTGGCAGGCAGGTGCCATATCTCAGACTCCATCAACCTGGCTCCCATGGTTTGTTTGGCCCTGGTGAATCCCTGGGTCTCCACCCCACCCAATTTACAGCCTTCGAAAGCTGGCAGCAGTGGCTTTTGCATATGAATGACTGATCTCTGCTCAGGTTTCATATCTTCCTAAATCCTCTCAAGCAACAGCCAGCCTCAGCAAGACCCCAGTACTCATACCTCTGGCTAAGTGGCCTCAGGCCCAGCACTAGCAGCAACCAACCTAGATTTACAGCTTGGCTTCACCTGGGAATCCCCAAGCCCAGCACAAAGCCATCTCAGATTGCTTTGTAGCTCATGCAGGGTGGCCCTGAGCAGAACACAGATGAGGGCTGACTTTGGTCTGCCCTTATAAACCATATCAGAGCACCACCGCCCTGCCGCTGCATGGCTGATCCTCCACAGAGGGCAGAGGTTGGTAGTCAGTGGTCACAACCAGTCCTTGCAACTGACTAGTATAGGTAAATCCCTTCCGTTGACCTGCCAACAACAATCAAGTCTTAACTACAAGAGCAGGGTGTACTCAGCCCACATGGAGAGTGTACCCTGAGTACCCAGCTTGGGTGATAGGGGAGTCTATGCCAGTGGACCCTACAGTATACCTACATTAGGTCATGCTACCAAGACAGGGAGTCAAAGTAGCTCTACCTAATACATAGAAACAAACACAGGCAGGCTGCCAAAATGAGGAGACAAAGAAACATGGCCCAAATGAAAAAATCCAGAAAAAGAGCTAAGCAAAATGGAGATAAGCAATCTGTCAGATGCAGAGTTCAGAACACTGGTTTTTAGGATGCTCAAGGAATTTAGTGAGTACCCAACAGCATAAAAAAGACCCAGACAGAAATGAAGGATGTACTAATGGGAATAAACAATAATTTACAGGAATCCGCAGTAGAATGAATAAAGTGGAGAAGCAAAACAATGATATGGAATATAAGGAAACAAAAAACCAATCAGAACATCAAGAAGAAAAAGAATTTAAAAAAAACAAGGATAGTGTAAGGAGCCTCTGGGACAAATTCAAGAATATCAGTATTTGCATCATAGGAGTGCTGGCAGGAGAAGAGAAGGAACAAGAAATTGGAAATCTATTTGAAAAAATAATGAGAGAAAACTTCCCTAATTTGGTGGAGGAAATATACATGCAAGTCCAGGAAGCAGAGAGTCCCAAACAAGATGGATGCAAAAAGGCCCACTCCAAGACACATCATAATCATAATGCCAAAGGGTAAAGATAAAGAGAATCTTAAAACCAGCAAGAGAAAAGCATTTAGTTACCTGCAGGGGAGTTCCCATAAGACCATCAGCTGATTTCTCAAAAGAAACTTTGCAGGCAAGAAGGGACTGGCAAGAAATACTCAAAGTCATGAAAAGAAGGGACCTACAGCCAAGATTGCTCTTCCCAGCAAAGCTGTCGTTTAGAATCGAAGGACAGATAAAGAGCTTCCCAGACAAGAAAAAGCTAAAGGAGTTTATCATCACCAAACCATTATTATGTGAAATGTTAAAGGGACTTATTTAAGAAAAAGAAGATTGAAACTGTGAACAATAAAATGGCAATAAATAGATATTTATTAACAATTGAATCTAAACAACGAACTAAGTGAACAAGAAGAAGAGAGACAGAATCATGGGTACTGAGAACATTTTGATGGCTGCCAGATGGCAGCGGGGTGTGGGGGAATGGGTGAAGAGGTGAGGGGATTAAGAAGTACAAATTGGTAGTCACAGAATAGCCATGGGGTACAGTACAGGAAAGGAAGTAGTCAAAGAACTTACACGTATGCATAACCCATGCACATGAACAAAGGGGTGGGGATTGCCTGAAGGAGTGGGGGGTGCTGGGTGGGGGGAGCAGAGGAGGAAAAATTGGTACAACAGTAACAGCATAATTTAAAAGAAAAAAACAAGTGCAAAACAGTGTATATATGCGGCCATTTATGTAAAAAACAAAAGGATATTGTAAGAAGAGAACATGGGTATGTATCTGCATGTGTGTGCATAGAGTAGCTTTGTAAAGACACCAGGAAACTAGTTATATTGGTTGCCTGCAGAGGAGGGTATAGGAAGCACTGTATTCCCTCTTGTAGCTTTTAAATTTTGAGCCATGTAAATGTATTACATTTTTTAATTAGTAAAAGCTAGTAAAATCAAAACATGTAACCAATGGCTAGAATGGGTTGTGATTTCTTGCAAATAGTTCTGACCTTCAAAATTATATTCAAAGAATGTTGTTGAAAATTTTGTTTTATTAATGTTGTTGTTACTGATACTAGTTACAGCTTACATTACTGTGATCCTATGAGCGACATGCATTTTTCTCTCATTATAGAAATAATTGTTTTATGGGATAGATCTCAACATCTGTCATGAAAATGAAGTGCTTGAGTCAGCTTGTTTAACCTTTGGAAATTATATATGTTTTACCATTTAGATTCTCCCATTAAATATTTAATTTAAAAATAATGATTGGGGAGAGTATTGCATGGTTTTAAGAGCACCAATAGGTTCGTGTTCCAGTTCTGCCACTTAGTAGCTTGCAACTTTGGGCAAGTAAGCCCAACTTCCTCGGCTCTTTAATGAACATAGTAATTGTACTTACTTCACAAGGCTTCGTGAGGATTAAGTAAGGTAATTGTATTGGTTAACTTATATAGTACCGACTGTGTGGCAAACATTTTTCAAAGCGTTTTACATCTATGATTTCGTTTAATCCTCACAGCAGCCCTATAATGTAGATAGGTATTTCCATTATGCCCATTTTATACTTGAGGAAATCAAGGCACAGAGGCTTAATTTGTCCAAAGCACCGTAGCTTGTCAGTGCGAGGAGCCACGGCTCAAATCCTGGCACTCAGGTTCCAGACTCCCTTCTCTCGGCCACAACAGGGTGCTGAGCACTCAGCTCGCTGGTGGCACAGCCCACTGTGAGACTGCAACAGATTTCAGTAATAATTGTAATGTAATAATAAACTAGGACTATGTAAAGATTATGTGTCTGTCTAGAAAATACACTTAAATTAAGTCCAAGAAGAATATAGATACCATCTTCAACTTAAACTGCCAGAAAATGAAAATGTTGGTATTTATATACATGTTCATGTACTTGAAGAATGTAAAAAAGGTAACGCTTTATCATTTATCCTGCTCATGTGTCAATGCAACATGAACTTCTTGTTGCTTAATCTGCTTTGTTACTTCCTGTTTTATACAAAATGTATTACCTGACATTGCTGTCCAAATTTGGCCTTCCTTTGGAAGTAGACCAAGGATTTTTTTTTAGTCATCCTTAGGGTTGAAAGGCATTTTATTGATATAAAAGTGGTGTTGTGGAGTATCAATTAGTAAGTAATTTAAACCCCTGCCTGTATGTAATCTTAGACTCTTACAAAGGAATTCCTTATTGAGGTTGGCAACAGAAAACTCTGGCTACAAGGATTTACAGGAGAAAGTCAATCACTGGCCACAAATAAATGATGTTTTTGTTTGTTTGATTTTTTTTTCCTCTAAAAGACTTTCTGGCCAATTCTGGCTATACTTCTAAAGTAACCAAAATTTATAGTGTTCAAATGCAAAGCAGAATATCAGGATGTAATTGCAAGGAGATGCAAAGATGCCTACGGCATGGCTTGTGTTAACTTGGATGTCCTAATCCAGGCAGCATGTATTGTGAGATGGATTAGAAAACTAACTGTTGTCGTACTAATACAGGATGCTATGGAAGCTGCTCAAGGAACCCACAGACTCCCTTAATGACCTCAAACCCTGGTCACCCCATAATATGCAATAAGGAAAATATTCTCATTCAAGGATGGAAAGCCTTATAACCTCAGTGTGGCCCAGTGGCTTACCCATTCCTTTCAGGGGTTTCTCTCCAGTCATTCCTGCCACCCATGTACTACACTGTGGCCCAAATTGGACCCATTACCCTTCACTTTATTCCCCAAAGCCTTGCCAGCACCAGGCTCTGATTACTTAAACATTTCTTTTCTAAAAGTTTGGAGATGACAAGAAGAAAATAAACACAAAGAATCACCAACTCGGTAACCTGACTCACTAGCTATAGCTTTGTTGTCTAGACCCTGTGGGCCCTGCCTCATCTTCACAGAGCCAAGGGGAAGGACAGGCACCCACAGCTCCATAGTCTGTCTGTGTGTGCGGCTCTGGCCTTCTCCACCAACGTGCACCTCCAGTTACAGCTTGGCTTTCTGAAATCCGAGGCCAAGGAAGAAGAAAACATTCCTTCTCTTAAAACTAGAGCCATTTTCCCATTTCCCTGTTACTTCATGAGCTGTTCTTTCTCTATAACTGTGGTGACCCCACCTCTGCCCAGTGGAGCATTTCCTTATTCTGTAGCCCCAACATGACAGCCACATCAAAATATAATTCATTAAGATGAACATTTTTACATAAAATAGACCTATGGCATAATTTTCTTAAAAGACCTTAAAAGTCATGAACAAAAAGATTATTGACATTTTATCAATGACTGAAAACTCCAGTTTCCATTCATGTATTTTCAGCACTCCTGGGAGGTCTTTTTAGGCCCAATAAAATATTCAGATTCATAAGACTGCCGTGGGCCCCACCTGACCTCCATCTACTTTGGAGGAGACTGTGCAGGCAGGTAGCACCAGGCATCCCTTTGCAGTGGCATTGTCCCCCCAGGAGCACACAAGCAGTCCAGGAGTTTGCCTCATCCCCTCCAAGTCACAGTTTAGGTACAAGGAAGCATGTCCACATTGGGCACCCTAGGGAGCCACCCTGGCTTGGAAGCCGTGTGCACTGCAAGCAGCAACATCCCTTGTAAAACTTTTCTGGCATGGCTTCCAGGGCCCCACAAGGCACATACCTTATGAGTCATGGCACTCAGAGAAGCCCAAAGCTATAGCTTCCTGCCAGCTGGTTGTGTAACTTTTACCATAAGCAGCATTGCCTAATAGCACAGCTGACATTCACCTTATCAGGTTTCCAGGGCAACAGAGCTAGAAAGTTAGTCCAAGGTCACTCTTGTCTTCAGAGTATGAGAGGGATTTTGTTTACTCTTTATCCACAACTTTTCAAAAATGTCTTTACAAAGGTGATTGTGTTTTCAAATTTGCCTGAGGTAAACGACATCAAAGTAACTTCATAATCACCTTCTGGCCTGTGTCCTTTTTCATTTCTGATAAATTTTAGCTTTTCTTCCTCTGTTTTTCCTTTTTTGACAGGTCGGATCAAATATTCAGAACAGGTGTATGATGCGTGTATGGACACATTCGACTGTCTTCCTCTAGCTGCCCTATTAAATCAGCAGTTTCTGTGTGTGCATGGAGGGATGTCGCCTGAAATTACTTGTTTAGATGACATTAGGAAAGTAAGTGATCCTTCATTGGTGTGTGTGTATTCTTGCTTTTTATTTCAGTCAACTAATATGTCTTTACTGCTGAAAAATTTTATACACAGACAATCAGAAGTAAGAAAATGGAAATCACCTTTGATTTCAGTATTTGAAGATAACTCCTATTAATAATTTGCTATATTCAGGGCTGTCAAACTCATTTTCACCTGGGGGCCACATCAGCCTTGTGGTTGCCTTCAAAGGGCCGAATGTAACTTTAGGACTGTGTAAATGTAACTGCTCCTTCAATAGGGGCAAGGAGCTTGGCACTGCCGCTGGGTAGAAACAAGGTGCCGGGCCGGATAAAACAAGGTGGAGGGCCGGGTTTGGCCTGCAGGCCTTGTGTTTGCTACCTGTGTTATATATGTTCCAGAAGTTTTCTGTAATTTCTCATGAAATCTGTGCTTGAATCAACTAGAAATATACCATTTTTAGTATGTTCCTCGAACTGTAAACTTTGTAGCAGTGCCTAAGGAAGGGTTCTAACCCCTGTCTTGCCATTAATTATGTAAATTCGACCAGACCACTTAACCTCAGAGTCATAGCTTCTTCTCTGAAATGAGGAAGTCAGAATGGTCTGAAGACTCTTCCAGCTCTGGAATCCATTGACCTTGACATTTTAGATGGTACAGTTTAACTGCTACACTCCCTGACCGGTGATTAGTATTTCCAGGATTCCGTATCTTTATGCTTTAGAAATGGCGACCCGTCTTTCTTCGCTTACATTGTTCCACATCACCAGCATCACTCGTCTACCTTTGTATGTCTCACCTCTCTCACATAGGTACTAAAATGAAAGGTTTTTCTGTTTATAAACATGGTTACTCTCCTCAGGGTAAGAGGTGTGTCTATATGCACAGCCTTTATGGCTACGTTATTATCTTTTAAACAACCAGCATTTCTTTCACGTATTAAGTTTTAAATTTTACAATTCTGAATCGATTGCATCAATTGAGTCCACTTAGTAGACGTATTCTTCTTGGCACTCCGCTATTCTAGTTGCTTGTTTTGTGTGTTTTTTGTTTTGTTTTGTTCTTATGCTTTAACCACAGCGTAAGTTAATAACTTAGATTGAAATGCCTCCGCTGCATGGAAGGATGAAAGCCCTTTACAAACTAAGACTAGCGCTCTGTAAGAGGAAGAGAGCCGCACTGGGATGAGGTGAACTAGCAGCCGCTGTCAAACCCTTCCTGCTCTCACGGGAGCGTGCCCCACCCCGGCAGCTGAGATGGGTTTCCCCCAGTTTTCCTAAATAACGGCGTGTCTGTATAATGGTTGATTTCCTTTTTGAATTAAATGACTGATACACTGCCTGTAAGATTAGGATGTAATGGGTCCTTTTCTATAGAACGGTTAGATAACAAAGATATTTATTTTTAAAAAATGCAGGTTAGGGAAAAGCATTCATAGGGAAAAAGTAAGTTTACAGGTGAGTATATAAAACAGTTTATTCTTGTTTTCTTATTTATTAATTATTGTATTATTTTCCCTATAAACTGGACACCTCCTTTTGCCTCACCCTGTATTATAAAAAGGCTAAAAATTATGTATCTAAATTTGTTAAATGTTCATCTTCTTGCAGGAAAATCCTTTAGGGGCTTGTAGCCTTCTCTCCTCATACATTCTTGTGGGTAGGAGGGGTTTTTTTTAGCCCATACCAGTTTTCAGAAGCTCTTTTGGTTTCATGATTTTCCTTCTTTTGGCTTTTGCTTGTCTTCTAGTTAGACAGGTTTAAAGAACCTCCAGCCTTCGGGCCAGTGTGTGACCTGCTTTGGTCTGATCCCTCAGAGGACTATGGCAATGAAAAGACCTTGGAGCACTATACCCACAACACTGTCCGAGGGTGCTCTTATTTTTACAGGTAAGCAGATCCTCGGAGTTACAAAGTTGGGCCCGGTTGATTCCCAGTCGGGGCACATGCCTGGGTTGTGGGTTCAGTTCCTGGTCAGAGTGAGCACAAGAGGCAACCAATCAATGTTTCTCTTTCATACTGATGCTTCTCTCCCTCTCTTTCTCTTTCCCTTCCCCTCTCAATAAAAATAAATAAATAAAATCTTTCTTAAAGGAAGAGTTTTAAATTTGGGAAAGGAAATGGCAGTATGTTTAATTAAATTAGTTTGTATTTTGATGCAGCATATGGATTTCTTTTTAACTTTTTACTTTTTTTAATAGTTTATTTTTTATTGAATTTTTTCTCTTACCATTTATCCCCCTTGTACCCTCTTCCAGCCCCACCCACTCCTTTCCCTCCACAGTCACCACACTGTTACCCATGTCCATGCGTTCTTTCTCCACCCGCTAATGTTTAGTTCTTTGATTAATAGAAAGCAGAAAACTCTTGTTTGTTTCTTTTGTTTTTTATATTTATTAGGGCTGCGCTCTAATAAATATGTGTATCGAACACGACTGAGCAGAACATCTTGCAGTGCCTCAGTGTGTTGTCTGACTCGAAATGAACTAGATTATTTGTTCCCGAGCGTCACCCAGAGACTTTTTAAAAACAGATTTCTTGGCTCTTCCCCGAGACATTCCGACTCAGTACGTCTGACACAGGGCAATCCGGTTATTGTTTTTTTTTAGAGCTCCCCAGCCTTTGGAACTACTGGTATAGGCAAAGATATAAAAAGCACAGTACGGTGTGGACTCAGGACATTTCCTGGAAGTTGGCCGTTGTCTGAAATCTCATACGTGAGAGTTCAGTGTGCTTTGCCACTCAAAAGCAGGGACATAGAAGGAGGTTTGAAGTCTGAATTTTATAATCCTAATATTTTATTATGACAAATAATGCATGTACTTAGTCCTCTAAAAGCCTGTTAATTGCCTAAGGTAATGCATTCACTAAATGAAATCCACATACAAACAGTAAGAAGCCTCATTTTCCCTAGTTTTAACATTCTTTAGCAACCATTTTTTATTCTTTCCTGCCAACTTTAGCAGTGACTAATGTGATAAAATCATCAAAATTTGACTTTGCTTTACATTGCTTAAAATACTTCTTTATTGTCAGCACAATAAAAATTGGTACAATTTCTGTGGAGGTCCACTTGGCAGTATCTCTCTGTTATAAATGCCCTGGCCTTTGACCCAGGAGTTCTACTTCTAAATCATAATCCTGTGGCTATGTAGTTGATCTTCATTATTCAAAAATTCTAACTTGCATGTTTTCCTGCTTGCTAAGATTTATTTGTAACCCCAAATCAGGGCTCCCAGCACTTTCACAGCCACTCACAGACGCGGGCGTGCACAGAGGGGCCGAAATTGTGTCAGCCCCCTGCGTTCCCAGCTGAGGTGGGACCGGATCGCTCTGCCTCCTGCTTCAGCTCCCGTAGCTGTAAGCAGGTCTTCCTTCTGAGGCCTGTGTAGTGTAACATTTTCCATGGTTTTTGTTGGTTATTTTGGTTATTTTGTTGGTTATTTTGCCATTTAAAATAACCGCAAGCCTAGTACTGGGGTGCTGTCTAGTGTTCCTAAGCGTAAGAAGGCTCTGATGTGCCTTGTAGAGGAAATACCTGTGTGTTCTGTAAGCTTGGTCCAGGCATGAGCTCTGGTGCTGTTGGCCATGAGTTCCATATTCATGAATCAACGTGACATATTATGTATTAACAGTACATATTAAACAAGATGTCTTTACTCAGACACACATAGAACAAAGTTATTTATTGATCGGTTGAAGATGTTGTGACCAGAGAGAGGCTCACGGGACCCTGCCCCTGTGTTTCCCTGGGGAGCGGTGCGGCGTTTCAGTGCTCACTGACTCAGTGTTGCAGCGACTTTGCAGAGCAGAGCTCTGCGAGTAAGTAGCATCACTGCACTCACACATGTGTAAAATGTCTGTAACAGGGTTATTGTTGCTACGTTATTTACGGTAAAAGATGTAAAACTACCTAAATGTTCAGTGGAAGACCAATTAAGTAAATTGTGGTATAGCCAAACGATGGAATGTACCAGAAAATACAGTGAATCTGTTTTTTAAAAATGAAAAAAGAAAATAAACCTTTTGTATGTTGGTATGGAATACTCACTAATGTAAACTGAAAAAAATATATATTGGAGAGCTGTGTGTCCCATCTGGTAATATTCCTGAAAGTCGGGGTGGGCGTGTGTGTGTGTGGGGGGGGTAACTGCTTAAAGGCAAAGGTAGTGTCTCGGAAAGTGAACTCCAGGGAATCCGGGGATTGGCTGCCTCCAGGGTAGTGGAAGGATAGACGTGGGAAGTAGAGAGGCATTTCACTGTACCCCTTTCTGTATCTGTCCATTTTATACCGTGTGACTGTACATGTAGCCTCCTTTAAAAGCTAGTGTTTTCTAATGAGCACAATAAGAAACAAAGACTTAAACATAAACTAAGTAATTAACAGTTGCATAATTCCGGAATAATTTATATTCTCTAGTTCTTCTTATCAGGTATTTGTTATTCAGAAAGATAATAGTACTAAAGCACATGTTAAGAGTAGATGCCAGTATCATACCTTTCGTTAGAGTAAGGTTGGTGTAATATTTACATTTATGCCTAAAATATTACTGCATAATATTATGTTGGTTTTGATATCGCCTATGAGGCTTTAAGTGGGTTCTTAAATTTTTTTAGCGGTTTGACAGTTTGAAAACTGCGTGTTCAGTGTCTAGCACCTACAAATGCACACACACACACACACACATCAAGATAGCAAGAAAAGTTTTTGGTATTGTGCTATTATTGTTATGGGTTAAAACAAAAAAATTGAAAGGAAGAAGCCCCGTTTCTGTCCTAGGGTTGTCTAGTATCTGCATATGTGACCTAGAATGAGGGATGTTAGTGAAATGGAAAAACAAATGATGATTGCTAAGCTATTGATAAGATTCAGAGGTATGGAAAAGCTATGATTTCAAAACAAAATCAACTCATGCCATTCTAAGTTATTCCCTTCCTCCTATTAAAAATCAGTTGTTTTTGCCCTGGCTGGTGTGGCTTAGTGGATTGAGTGCCAGCCTGTGAACCAAAGGGTCATTGGTTCGATTCCCAGTCAGAGCACAGGCCTGGGTTGTGGGCCAGGTCCCTAGTAGGGGGTGCATGAGAAGCAACCAAACATTGATGTTTCTCTCTCTCTTTTGCTTTCTTCCTTCTCCTCTCTCTAAAAATAAATAAATAAAATCTTTAAAAATATATCAGTTGTTTTCATTCTGGATTTATGTTTCCTAATTATCTTTTGCAGTTACCCTGCAGTTTGTGAATTTTTGCAGAATAATAATTTGTTATCAATAATCAGAGCCCATGAAGCCCAAGATGCTGGGTAAGTTATAGTAAAACTGTACTAAATATCACTGTCGAGTTTTTGCCTTTGATATCAAGACAGATGGGCTGTTATCTCTCTTCCAGGTATCGAATGTACAGGAAGAGCCAGACAACAGGCTTCCCATCACTCATTACAATTTTCTCTGCCCCCAATTACCTAGATGTCTATAACAATAAAGGTAAAGGAGTCCAGCGATTTTTGAATTTGAATTTGTGAGTAAATGTGAACTCTCGTTTAACCGTATGTATGTGTATGGATATTTTTAATATTATATATATATATAAATTTTAAACAAGGGAAAAAGAGGTTTTAATTGAGATAAAGGCCAAGAAACTCAGAGATTATGCTACTGCTTGGTTTTCATATCCTGAGAGGGCTCCTGGTGCATATAAATGATGATCCTAATAGGTCTGATTCGTACTACTGAATCAAAATATGAAAAGAATAAATTATTCAAGGTTCAAGTAAGAACCATCAGCATAAATTATTAGTTTAAGTGAGTTTACTTTATTTTATAACAGTACCTCAGTAAAATATCACCATTTCATGTTTTAATATTTGTGAATTAGTAAACTATCTTTGCTCTTGTTGAAGAATGGTACAGCTGGAATGAATAATATACAAAAAGTGGGAAAAAATCTTAATTTTAGTCCAAGCCTTTCCAGAAACTAATAGTGTGACTTTAGGTAAATCACATAATCTCCCTAAGCTTCAGTGTTCTGTATAGAAAAAGAAGGCTAGATATATAGATGCTTTCAGGGCAAAATTCATCTTGTAAAATTTTATCCTATAATGGAAGTCTTTTTTTTTTTAATTTAGCTTTTGTGAGTCATAGTTCCTCAGTTTTGTTTCAGAACAGTGATTCACCTGAAAATTTCATGTCTCTGTAACTATTTTGTGTTTATAAAGTATGACTCTAAAATAATAGAACTTTTAAGCAAACATACCAGAACATATATACCCAAGTGAGTATTGTCCCTTTGAGTAGTTACCCTTGGGAGGCTATACGCTTATTCCAACAATGCTGCCATTGTTCAGAACATTTTTGGAACTCCTCTTTTGGCATTGCCTTCAGAGTCTGCGACACAGTCTTTTGATAGTATCCACAAAGATGGGAAATCTTCGTCCTTTGAGGGTGGATTTGATTTTTGGAACAGCCAAAAGTCATTCGGAGCGAAGACTGATAAATAAGGTGAGTGATCAAGCTAGCCGATGTCATTTGGGGTCAGACACAAGGTATGATTATAAGGTAATGAGACTGGTTTTCCTTGTGTTGCTTATAAAACAGCTCAGGAGGCAATTCCAAAAGAGAAGTTCCAAAAGCATTTTGAGTAATGGCAGCATCTTTGGGTTAAATACACAGCAAGGCAGCAAGGTGTGTGGAAGAGGGCACTGAGCTAGCAGTCAGAAGTCCTGGTGCAGTCCTGCTTCATTTAAATTCACAGTTAATGAGCTACTTCCCTTTGCATTTAAGTTCACTCCACATTTAACAGCACTTCCCTGAGCCTCAGTTCATCTTTAAAATGCCTGTTATATGCAGTTGTTGAAGATAAGTTGGAATAATAAAAGTGAAATTAAAATCATCAAACTGTAAACTGCTATACTACGGTAACATTTTTCTGTTACTGTGCCTGGTGCGATTATATCAAAGGACCATGCTCATCTAATATATAAGGTCTGTGTGTTTGTGGTTGGTGGTTTCTTAAGTCTCGTTACTTTATAGTCATGCCTTGTACGCGCAGTCGGGGAAGGAAGTTTAGAAGCGGTGCACGATGTCCCACTGTTCACTCCATCTAAACGTGAGCTGTGGATTGGCCCAGCGCCTTTAAACCGCTTGGACCTCTCATCTCAGCACACCCTTCAGTGACTTGCTGTTCATTTTTAAAAAGCTTCGTGTTTGACTCAAGTTCTTTCCCAGCTTTATGTTTTCTTTTTACCTCTTGTCATCCTTTTCTGAGTCTTAGCTCTCCTACAGTGCTCTGGTTCTCCCTAATTCCATTTTTTCTTATTTTTTCCCCTGATATGCCCAGTGTATTGGCAGCTTGATTTTGTTCTTGTCTCCTCCCATTTGAATGGTGTGCCCTGCTTATGCTGCTAAACTTCCTCAGGGACCATTAGTGGTGTTCCGTCTTCATGTCTGTGAAGACTGACCCGTCTCACTCCCTGTTTAAACTTACAGTCAATGGTGTTGACTGCCCGGGGGATCATCACGTGCTAAGATGAACCGTGTTGCCTGAGTCAGCAGTTCCTTGACTAAGCGCCAGCTCACTTTTTGCCCCATTCTAATTTGGTTTTGTTCTCTTTTATTTATTTATTTATTTATTTATTTATTTATTTATTTATTTATTTATTTATTTTTCACATTTTAAAAATTGTTTTTGAAATACAGTTGTCCCCATTTCCCTGATACCACCCCCACCAATCCCAGCCATCACCACTTCCCACCCTCGATCCCGCCCCCCTTTGGCTCCGTCCACGTGTCCTTCATGCACGTGGTTTTGTTCTCTATCCCTTCAGTGAGCTTTGGGGTCACAGTCCGTTCCCCCTGAGTTTTCTGTTGGCTTTGACATGATTGGTAACTTTATCGTGAAACAATCTTCTTCCTCTTGAAAGTTTCTTAAGCATTTTTGTAGGGAAAAGGCAGAAAATGTGGCCCCTGAAATAATCTCTGGTAGTACGTAGTTATTCCCCACACACACACCTCTTTTCTTGAAAGAGGCAACTCCTCTTTCTTTTGCTGCAAGAGCCCTTTCTTGAATATTCTGTAGACTTACTGGTACCAACAGGTATTTCTTAGTTCCACTGATTATGTGAAAGACCCTCAAGTCATGATTTTTCAAGATTTCTATTTCTGTTTTTTGTCTACTGGAAACACAACCCAGAGCAGTTTTTAAGCTCTAATTTTAATCATCCACTGTTGAGACCTCCCTGCCACCCCTTTTCCTGTGTAGACTGAGGGAACTATTGAATAGCTATGTATTCATGTAACCTAAACAAAATACACAGTACGTAAAAATAATGGAGTATGTGCATTGAAGTCAATGTTAGACTCGTAAGAGCTAGACATTCTATTTTCATGTATTTTTCTTTATAATCTATGGTGTGCATTTTAGACATTCAATAACTTAAATGTGAGAGCACTAGGCTGTTCTATAATAAGCAAAGAAATGTAACCAGGAGATGACCTCCATCTGTCATTTCTAGAGAGCTGTTATACCCTAGTCTGTGTATGATCACAGTGAGAATATTGAGAGAATAATACAGACAACATTGCATTGCTGATGGTGAAGACAAAGGAGTTGAGCATTAAAACTTTTTAAATATAAAAAAATAAGTTTGGTACCAAAATATATATATAAATTTATGAACTGGTTAATATTAAACATAGTTTAGCAGTATACTGACTGTGTATAGGAGAGTAGGAGAGATGGACATTTTTATATCTACTATATTGTATGTAGAGATTATTTAATCTACTTTTGAACCCTATAAATTACTCTAAATTTACCATCTGTCAATAACTCCCAAAGAGTTTATAAAATCTTTGGCTCTGGCTAATGACTCGCAAAACAGACTGTGTCCGTTGAGTGAGAAATGTTTGCCCTCAAAGGAGAACTGCAATTTTAACTATTTAGCATATAAAGGGAAATTATGACCAATTTTCCTCAGGTAGAATGTGAGGTTTCCCTCGGTAGTTACTGCGCAGTGACTCTGTGAAGTCACAGAGCTCAGTTGCCTTCATTCTTCCGGTAACTTTGTTCCTTGGGATAATTCTTAAAAGAATGAACTGTATATACTTGTAAAATGCTCTGAGATCTCCCATCCGCCCTTAAATCCTGAGTCCTGAATTTACAAATGGAAATCGAGTCCCTGGGCTCCGTGTGGCTAGCGCGCACCGTGCAGAACACACCAGCTGCCGTGTCGTGATCCTCTGTGCCAGTCTCTTGCTTTTTACCTTTTTAGCTGCGGTGTTAAAATATGAAAACAATGTCATGAATATCAGGCAGTTTAACTGTTCTCCACACCCCTACTGGCTGCCAAACTTTATGGACGTTTTCACGTGGTCTTTGCCCTTTGTTGGAGAAAAAGGTAAGAGCTAAAGCATACGGACCGTCAGTTGTATTAACCAGTGGCCAGAGCACATGTTTGTATTTGTATGAGTCCTTCAGTGGTTTGGAAATGTTTTTCAGAGTTATCAGAAGTGTTTTCTAATTTTCCTTTTTAGTAAAGATTTTTAAATGGCACTAATTAGCTTTTAAATTATAATTTTAGTTCATTATGCTTTTCTTGTTCTAAATATTAACTTAGAGTAGCTGTCCTACTTTAATGAAGACATTAAAATGACATGCCACTATTCCGTTCCTTCAGTGATTTCTTTGGTGACAAAGAAATTTAAATAGGAAATGTTGTCCTCAGAATTTTATTTATGCACCTATATAAGTAAGCTATGCAAATATAAAATAAGCTTCTTGGACATAGGCCTCGTGGCTTAACCTCTTTGCAAAATGGGAGAAAGCCTTTTCAGGTGCATATTAGTGAAGAAAAGGCTCTGGATAGTAGTCCAATGAGTCAAGTAATTATGCAATGGGACCTTCAAAGATTCCAGACTGTTCCTGGAGCAAGTAACCTCCCCAAATTTTATATAAACTAGAAGGTGTGTGTGTGTGCATGTGTGTGCCCGTGTGCCTGTGTGTGTGTATATATATATACTCTGAATCATTTTATATATGTTTATTTAACAAGCATGTTTATTTAGATAGCCACGTCGTTTCAGAGAAAGTACCTTATTAACTGTGTGAATTTGGGGCTACTTTGTTTTATGTTACAGTCACAGAGATGCTGGTTAACATTCTGAACATATGCTCTGATGACGAATTGATTTCCGATGATGAGATTGAAGGTAAACTTGCCTTTCCCACTTTTGAACTACAAATGAAGAAGTCTTGGTTTTGTTTGAATTTGTTTTGAATAATTTTTTCCTATTAAAAAGGAGAATTGTGTTTAGTGGAAAAATACAGGAAGTCACAAATAAGAAAATAAAGTCACCCATAATCCTATCATCTAAGACATTCACTGATAACATCTTGATGTAAATGCTGTATTAGCTTTTATCTTTGCATATATTTTGGGACTCTCTGCTTTCTTTTTAACAAATATTTGCCTTTTTTGTGTGTGTACTAAGTTTTAATGATTATGTACTTTTCCGTGTCAATTAATCAACCCCCCTGCCACTGGATATTGGATTTTTTTCCAACTTTTTGTTTTAGGCTCACAGTTTTGAGGTCTTACAGGTAAATCTTCTTTGCACATTCTGTCAACAACCAACCTTTGTTATATGCTTGATATGTATCAGGTGCTGTTTTGATCCTTGCTTTCAATAAGCTTATATTCTAGTGGGGGAGAACAGATAGTGGATGTGTCAGATGTTGACCTGTGATGTGAAAGGAAAGAAAGCAATACTAGGAAATGAGCAATAACACTTTCTTGATTATTGCCACAGGGTAAATTTCTAGAAATTAAACATCTGCGCCAATAAGTACTTAAAATTTTGATACAGATAACCTCTAGAAAGGCTGTACCAGGTTACATTTTGTGTGTGATGCATAGTTCACAGTGCTTTTCCCATGCTCTTTATTATAATTTTATAGTCTGGGTGTTTTTTTTATTTTAATTTGTATGTTTATGATGACTCGTGAACATTTTTTTCTTGTGTTTCTTGACCATGTTTATTTCTCTTCTGTGAATTGTCAGTTCATACCTTTTGCCCATTTTTCTACTGGGTTATGTACATGCTTGTTTGTCTGTTTGTTTTTATTCTTGTTGCCCTTTGAGGGATCTTAATATAGTAACATTTTGTTGCATGTGTAGCCAAGTATTTTTTTCTTAGTGTGTTTTGGGAGGTTTGATTTTAAAGGTAGGCCCTAACTTATCTGAGGAAGCAGAAGACTCTGGAAAGATGGGGGCACCTGAGCATAAACCTCTAGCTGTCTCATTCTCTCCAAGCTCCGCACTAAGGTGTGCACTCAACTGTTAGGATAAACTATCTGCGCACTGGAGAAGGCCTACCCTGCTTAGAGGATGTACAGGAGAGTCCTACACATACCTCCACTTCAGATCCCATTCGAAGGTGCAGAGCGGGCAGTGCAGGGCCCGGGAGCACCTCTATGTATAAGATAGATGAGCACCACAAGGAGAACAGTTCTTGAGCAAAAAGTGCAGCCAGGGAAAACTTAAAACAAAATTAAAAATTTAAGTTCATGGAAGGTGAAATAGGTAAGAAATAGATTTAATAAAATTTACATTCAGCTCAAAGTGGAAATGAAATTATTATGAACTCTATTATATGTATCAAAAAAGGATTTTTGATTATCATAAAGATATGCTTACAAAATTATGCCAAAAATTATATATGGAAATATTTGTTGAAGTATCACCTGTAGTAGCAAAAGATTCAAAACATTGTACATGTCCCTCAGTGGAGGGAAGGGTAGATCAATTACGATCTCTCCATAGGATAGATACTCTCCATGCAATATATTCATGCAAGTCTCCTTCTGCCTTTCTCCCCTGGTTAGCTCCTGTTCAACTGACCCTTGACTAGACCCCAAACCTCTCCTGTCAATGGTGCGAACTTCTCCTTACCATCTGATAGAGTGGAAACTTTGCCTCTGTTTGTATTATTATAGTATTAACATATTCTACCCCCACTCCACTGTAAACTCCCTGAGTGCTAAAACAAAATGGTTTTTACTCACCAGTGAGCAAATATTTGTTGTTAGATTGAATGGTATAAAGTGCAACTACTAAAAAAAAATGTAGAGGTCTATTGGGGGCTGATGTGGAAAATCTATTAGATACTCTATTAAATGCAAAAAGTAAATTGATAGAATCCTCCCATTTACATTTTCAATAAAGTATATGGATATAAGATGGCATATATGCTTCAAAATTTTGTATTTGAAAGGAAATAAATAATAACTTTTTAGGTTAAGAAGGTTAATTGAACATACTTCTAATTCCATTTCTTCCTGATACCACAGTGCAATTTTGGGGTTTTTTTAAGTGGTATAAACTAAAGATTTCTACTTTGTAATGCCAGACTAGATAGTTTAAATCAACCCTCTTAAGACAACTATAAAAGCTAGACAAAACAGTTTTTAAACTTGCTTTAAAGGCATTCAGAAAGCTAGTAAAGTAATAAAGAATTACCAAGTTGAGATCTGGAAAAAGACATAAATCCAGAGAGGTACAACCAACATTTGAGACTATTTCTTCCCTGAAGTCATTCATGAATTTCAAAAGAGGAGGCTAAGAGGTTGAGCAGACCTCTTGACGAAACTTAAAAAGCTGGGGTTCATGGCTTCCCAGGGTAATGTGAGTGCCAGTAAGCTTCTGCTCATTGGTTTGGAGCCCACAAAGGCTACAGCTCTGTAAGAGTAAGGGTTAGCTGGAGATGAACCTTCAAGTCACTTCAATCCCTGAAATTTAAATAAGGTAGTAGTAGGAACCTGGCAAAGCTAACCCCTCTAAACTAAGATAATATCATATAGGATCTTAATTACTACTAAGAGTCTTTCCTATATAATATGTGGCTCATAACCAAAAATAACTAGGCATACAAGGAGACGCGATGACATGAATTACCAGCAGAAAAGGGAAAAAACAAAAACAGATTACAGATTATCCAGACATTGGCTTTATCAGACCAAACTTGAAAATAACTGTGCTAAGTCCTGGCTGGCGTGGCTCAGTGGATTGAGTGCCGGCCTGTGAACGAAAGGGTCCCTGGTTTGATTCCCGGTCAGGGCACATGCCTGGGTTGCCAGCCAGGTCCCCAGTGAGGGCCATGTAAAAGGCATCCACACATTGATGTTTCTCTCCCTCCCTTCCCCTCTCTCTAAAAATAAATAAATAAAATATTTAAAATAACTGTGTTAAAAGAAAAAATTGCTTACTGTGTTCAAGAACATAAAAGACTAGATTGAAGATTTTGGCAGAGAGCTGTAAATTATAAAAGGGGATGTAACAGACTTGATAAAACATCAAAAGAAAATTCTAGGAGTGAAAAGCAAAATAACAAATTAAAAAGCTGAACAGATTAATTAACAGCATATTTAGTAAAACTGAACAGAAAACAAATCAACTAGGTCTGAAGAAACAAGCTAGAATAAATGACAGAGAAAAAGTAAAATACCAAGAACAGCGCGAGAGACAGATGATGCGGTGAATGGGCCTTTCACCTGTGTGTTTGGGGCCCCAGAGAAGAGAGAGAGCAGACAGCAGAGGTGGTACGTGAACAGAGAATGAATAAGAAAATTCTAAAACTGTGAAGACATTAAACCACAGATTAAGAAGCCCCGTAAACCAAAGCAAAGTGAACACAAAGAAAATAACACCTAGGCAGCACATCATAGTAAAGTGCTTCAGATGAAAGACAGAAAACCCTCTTTAGGCAGCCAGAAAAAAATTACTTTCCAAAGAGAACAATTAAACTGACAGTAGATTCTTAATGGAAACAGTAGAAGCAGGAAATAATGTAATAACATATTCAAAGCACTAACAGATAATAACTAGTAATTTAGGATTCTGTAGCTAGCAGAAATACCCTTCAAGAATGAAGAGGGAATAAGCATTTTCAGATATCCTACCATTAAAACATTTACTATTGATAATTACCAGGAGACCCACACTAAATGCAATTGTAAAGAATATCATAAATACAAGATGGAAGCTTTGAAATTCTAGAATAAAGAAAAATAGTAGAAAATTTGTGGGTATGTTAAATGAATGTAGACTTTATTAAACAACAATAATAATGTTTTACTGGATTTAAAAGACATAATTACAATAAGTGGCAATAATAATTGGCAGTGGGATAAATACAATTAAAGTTTATAAGTGAAATATATATATTATCTGGGAAGAAGGGAAAAGATTGTGTTAACATTGATAAATGAGAGATGCATATTCTAAACTCTGCAGTAACCTGTAAGAATGGGAGTTTGTTTGGGTTTTTCAGTATAGAATTTCTAAGTTATAGAAAAATAGAATGATGCAAAATAACCCAGAAGGAGGCAGGAAAGGAAGGAAGGTACATATAGCAGTAGGACAGATAGAATAAACTATGATAAATATGTCAATAATGTCATTAAATGTAAATAAATAAAATATCATCAGGTAGAACTTGAAAGAAAACCTTATGGTGTTTTGTGAGAGACAGGTCTAAAGCATAAGGATGCAGACAGTTTGCAGGCAAAAGGAGAATAAACACGTAACGCAAACACCAACCAAAGGAAGGCTGTTATAGCTAGATTACTATTACATGAAGTAGGCTCTAAAACAAAAAGGACATGTGACAATTTAAGTTTGTAAGAAGTTAATAGCATGGCTTTGTAGTAGATAAAGCAAAAATTAAAAGAAGTACAATTGAAAATATCATCCAAATGATAGTGGGAGATTTTAACAAATATCTCTCAGTAATTAATGAATAAGCAGACAAACAAAATCAGGAAGGTTATAGAAATTAACACAACACAATTAATGAACTTGACCTAACTGTCAATTATACATGAAAATCTTATACACATCTTAACTGCGAGGCATTCTGGAAGCAATTTACATGAACAAATTAAGTGTAATGTAGTTCACTTTTATACCACATTTTATAAAATCAGTGCTTAATAAAAAAGTGATTTTAACTTTAAAAAAGAACTTGAGGGATGCATCTAAAGCCATGCTTAAAGGAAATTTTATAGCCTTAAATGCAAAAGAAAGGTAAAATTAGCATTCTTCTCAAGAAGTTAACAAAAAGAAGGGTAGCATTAAATCTAAAGAAAATAAATGGAATGAAATAAAAAGTTCAGAACAGTATAAACAAAATAGAAAACAAAATACAATCCAGGCCCTGGCTGGTGTAGCTCAGTGGATTGAGTACGGGCCTGTGAACCAAGGGATCTCAGTTTGATTCCCGGTCAGGGCCGGTGCCTGGGTTGCGGGCCAGTTCCCAGCAGGGGATGCAGGAGGGGCAACCATACATTGATGTTTCTCTCCCCCTTTCCTTCCCTTCCCCTCTAAAGATAAATAAATAAAATCTTTAAAAAAATACAATTCAGAAGTGCAATGAAATAAAATGTGCTCTTTTCAAGAGACTAATAAAATTGATAAATTCCTTGTAAGACTTATCAAGTAGAAAAGATAAGACAAAAATAGTCAATGTCAGTTCTGATCCTACAGACATTAAGAAAATTACAAGAATAGCCCTGACCGGATAGCTCAGTTGGTTGGAGCATCATCCCGATATGCCAACATTGTGGATTCAATCCATCATCAGGGCACACACAAGGGGGAACCCCAAAAACACAGAATTTATTTTAAAAGTATGCATTTATTCTTACATGTTTAAACTTTAGTTACCTTCAAAGTACTCCCCATTTGATGCAACACACCTATCGAGACATTTTTTTCCACTGTTCAAAACAGTTTTTGAACTTGATTTTTATAACTTTTAGTGCTTCTGCTGTTTTTTGTTTCATCTCTTCCACATTGGCAAAACACTCCCCTTTGAGGACTTTTTTCATCCAGGGAAACAACAAAAAAAGTTGCTTGGAGCAAGATCAGGAGAATAGGGAGGGTGTGGCAGGGGGGTCATGTTGCTTTTGATCAAAAACTGCTGAATACTCAGCACAATGTGGGCAGATGCACTTGTAAACCACCCATCATGACATGGGCAAACCCATTGAAAGAGCCTTCAAAAAAAATTCACTGAAGCTGAACGCAGCCTCTCACCACAATGCCAGCTGGTGCACTGCTACAAATGGCTTCCTAGAACACTCACCTAGCGGGATAACCTGTACTACAAGGGGCCCACCTTCCAGAAGATAATTCTATTTTGGGGGGTCTGCCCTTATACAAGAATCAACCAGCAAATACATGGGGAGGTGGAACAACAAATGATGTTTCTTTTTCTGTCTCTCTCTCTCTAAAAATCAATCAATAAAAATTATAGAAAAAAAAAACAAGAATAAATATGTACCAGCAAATTTTAAAATTTATATATTCCTAGAATAATTAACTTATCCAACCTAATACAATATTGGAAATATTAATAATCCCATGCCTACCAAGAAATAAGGTCTGTAATTTTAAATTTTCCTATGAATAAAATGCCAGGTGCAGAAAACTTCAGCACATTTACCAAATATTTAAGAAAGAGACAACACAAGTCTTACACAAATCATCCCAAGAATAAAAGAGGTGTGCTCATTTAATGAGGCTGGTGTGACTATGGTACTGAAATGTGACAGGGACATTAACATAAAAATAATCATCCTAAACAAAACCTCAGCAAATCAAAACTAGCAATATACATAAAAGGTTTATGCCACCCAACCAAGTTGATGTATTCTAGAAATCTTAGAAGATTTAACATTCAAAATTCAATCTGGCCCAGGCTGGTGTGGCTCAGTGGATCGAGTGCCAGCCTGCAAACCAAAGGGTCGCTGGTTGGATTCCCAGTCAGGGCACATGCCTGGGTTGTGAACCAGGTCACCAGTAGGGGTTGTGTGGGGGCAACAACACACTGATGTTTCCCTTCCTCTCTTTCTCCTTCCCTTCTCTCTAAAAATAAATAAATAAAATCTTTTTAAAAATTCAATCAGTATATACTGGAATATATGTAGTGGAAATAGTTAATAATAATGGAAGCTGGGTGAGGGATATAAGGGAACCCTCTACACTGTCTTTTACATACAACTAAAACTATTCTAAAAATTAAAACTTTATTTAAAAAAACCAGAATAATTCCTTGCATTTACAAAAAAAGAAGAAAAGGCATATTTTCTCAGTAGATGTAGAAGCAACATTAGACAAGGTTTATCTTTCATTTACAATAGATCTCTTAAACTAAGTTTAGAGAGGAATTCTTTAATCTGACGGACAAGGATGCCAGCTCTCAATACCTCTATACTATATCATATTAGAAGTTGTATCCAATATGATAAGGTAAGAAAAAGAAATATAAGGTAAAAAGATTGGAAAGAAAGAAACAAAACTGTCACTTTTTATAGATGGTATGATTGTGTAGGGGGAAACTTAAAAGAGTCTATGGATTAATTGTTAGAATCAGTAAGTGCAGGTAGTAAAGCTGCTGGATGTAAAGTCAGTCTGTAAAAGTCATTCATAGTTCTATTTAAGAGCAACAAACAAAATGAAATTTTTAAAAGATGCCATTTTCAATAAATCTAACAAATGATGTGTGATACCTCTAAGCAACAAACTATAAAATATTGTTAGAGAAATTGAAAGCAATCTAAATAAATGGAAAGAAATATTGTATTCATGGATTATTGGGATATGCAGCATTGTAAAGATATAAATTATGCCCAAATTGATCTATGGAATCATAGTCAACTATTAACAGTTTGATTCTAAAATTTATATGGGAATACTAAGGTTAAATTCTAAAGTTCATATGGAAATAGTCTTGAAGAAGAATAAGATAGGAGGTCTTATTCTATAAGATATCAAGGTTTACTCTAAAGCTGGAGTAATTAGAATGACTACTGCAAGGAGAGACAAGCACTAAACTGGAACAGATAATCCAGACATACAGTAGATCCACGCATATATGGACACTTGGTGTATGTCAGAGGTGGCACTGTACATCATAGAAAAATGGTGGTATTTTTTGTGGATGATTTGGGGATATTTATTTGAGTAAAAAATAAACCTAACCCCTAACATCATATTCCCAGCACAGAAATAAATTCTGGATGGGTTAATACATTCAAACATGAAAGACCAATAAAGCTTCTAGTATTTATAATAAATATAGAATATCTTCATGACCTTGGGGTAGAGGAAAACTTCTTAAAGAGGATGTAAAAAGTACTAACCATACAGGAGACTATGAATGACTTGGACAGTGTTAAAAGTAAGGACTTGTGTTTCTCAAAAGACTTTATTAAGAGTGGGAGAGGGTATTTCCACACAACTGGCAAAGGGCTCACTCACCAGAATATATAGTGAGCTGCATAGAGATCAGTCCAATGAGATTTCAATGGGCACTTCACAAAAGAGGACATTCAAATGGCCAGCAAAAATATGAAGAGATATTCAACCACATTGGTAGTTATGAAAATGCAAATTAAAACAGTGGATGATTTTAGACACCCACCACATTGTCTAAAAGATGAGTCACACCAAGTGTCGGCCAGAATGTGACACTGCAGGAATGTCACACACTGAAGTGTAAGTTGGTGTGTCCACTTTAGTAGATAATGTGAAACCGTTAGCCAGAGTTGAACGCATACGTGCCCTGTAATTGAACATTTGAATTCTAGGAGTCTACCTAACAGAAGTATGTGCATTGAAGAGAAGTGCACAGGAATATTCACAGCAGCCTAATTCAATGACTTAGAATTAGAATTAGCCCAAATGACCGCTGACGATGAAAAGGAGAAATAAGTTGTGGCATATTCACACAGTGGAATTTCATACAGTAATGACCAGGAACTACAGCAACAGGGAGAGCATGGATGAAGCTTTGAAGCTTACAGTGTTGAGCAAAAGAAGCTAGATGCAGACACACGTATTTGATTGTTCCAATTACCAAAAGTTCAAAAATGATGAAAACTGGAGTGCTTATGGATGCATGCTTACGTGGTCTAACTATAAACAGCAAGAAGGTGATTTCAGTAAAATTCAAGAGAATGCTTTTCTTTGGGTAGAGGGAGATGGCAATCATTAGGAAGGGCTCAGGGTGGGGGGCATCTGGGGTGCTGGCAGGTTTCTGTTTATTGACCTGAGTGGTGATCACCTGGCCATTTGCTTTTTAAGAAGTCATGGGTTATGTGTTTTGTGTGCTTTTCTGTATGTATATCGTACTTCACAATAAAAAAAGCTTTACAAAGTTTTAGACCTACCAATATGCAGAGATTTTTGTAGGAGTTTTCGAGAGCTAGAAAACAAATGAATTCATACTGTATTCAGTATGACTTCATTATAACTTTATAACTGACTTAGCTGATTCAAGAAAACTAAAGTTCAGCTTACTCCTGGAAAATGCTGGGTTCTGCACAGAATCCTCAAATAGCAAAGGGATCGGTAGCACCAGTTGTGAGAACTGGGGACTGTGGGCTGGTGGGGAGGAGGGAGCTGGGCCCTGAGCTAAAATAAGGAGACCTGATGAGAGCTTTTGGAAAGGCCGTTAAAGTCCTAGTTGCCAGTGGGCAGCTGCTCTAGCCAAGGCTGGAGACTAATCTCTTAAAGGTAAACCAAAGAATCTCCAGACTGGGGACATAATTGAGGACATCGGGACCCTACCAAAACCTACTCAATACTGCATGCACATTTGATACCGACAGAGAGGGTTCCCTAAAACAGGCCTGCTCTGATTGTAGGTCTAGCTCCAAGCCCACACAGTCCACCCGCCAGCTCTGGAAGCTTTCTAGTCCCTCGCTCTCAATCATGAGCAAATGGTTAAGGGTTGCCAGACATCTCAAAGTCTCTGAGAGAGACTGCAACAAGAACAGCAGAAAGCAACTTGAATGAACCTGAGGTTCTGAAGCAAATAGAAAACTTAAAAAAGGAATAACTACAATATCCCTAGAAAGAGATGGGAAGCTATTAAATCCATTAAGTAAAAACATAATGCTTTTATTAACTGATTTGTAAACTGTTCGTTCTGTCCTTCGTTTTTGTTCCTTATAAGTGTCATTTGTTCCACAAATAATATCTTCTTTTGATCTCATTTTATTTTCATGATCTGTGGGAATAGAACATGTCAGTTAATAATAGAGTAAATTGATGTAAAACTAGAAACTTTTAAGAAGTGGGAAAACTACTGACAAGGAATTTGTAGTCTAACATCTGTCATGTACCAACGATGTCTGGTCTGAGCTGATGAAGATGATAGCCCGCTTCTCTCATTGCATTTCACTTTGATTTTTTTTCTCTCTTCCATGTAAACTTAAATTGCTCTTCTCATATTTCTATCTTCGTCTTCTTGTTTCTTGGTGTCTCTTCTCCCTGAAGATCACTACATTTCAAGCTATCAGAAAGGTATCTGACTAAAATGTCCTAAGAGCTTAATATTCACTGTCTGTCCCACTGCAGTCTGTTAGTTAGACTTTTTTAGTCACAGCTGAGTCTTTTCAAACAGGCCTCCTTTTCTGTTTCGATGTATATGTTTTCTCTGGACCTGCTGTATGGTCCTGCAGGATACTGAGAGCTGGGGGTTGGGGGAGGGGCCACGTTTCTCTGTCTGACTTTTGAATGTGGTACTCTGGTGCACGCTGGACTTTGGCTTCTCGTGTGTGAGCTGTTCCTTGACTCTACAGGACAAAAGGACGTACAGTCTTGCATTAACTTTTGTGATGTTGCTTTATAAACAAAACAAGACAGAACAAAAAACAGCCTTAACCCATCGTCATAAATTGTGCCGCACAGCTGTCTATGGTAGGAAGTGACCCCCAGTGTGTAGGTGAGGGTTCTAGAGTGAAAGTAGCCCTCACTGAGTTCTGGGGAGCTGGCTGTGTGCTGTGTTTACATGCAGAAGACGACTGCTCAAATCATTACTTGCCATTTGCAGGCCAAACCCTGCATCCTAAGGTGGCCCACAGCATTCTCAAAGAGATCTTGGCCGTAGCAGCTGTCTTTGTTTACATGTGTGAATTGCACTCTTCTCTGTGTCCCACGTGTCAGAGCCTCAGATCAGTTCCTGCCTCTGGAAGATGTGCCCATGCGGCCCCTCCACTTGTTAGTTTTTTTCTCTTCTGGGTTTTTTTTTTTTCTTGCTCCTTAGAACTTCCTGAGATTTTTGTTTGTTTAAACAAACTTAGGTCTTGATTCCTTTTTTTTAGATAACAGTTTCTTTAACTTAGAAAGATAGTACATCCTGTACTTTTAAAAATTACCTTAATGCATTCCTTTAACTCACTTATTCTTTGTATTCTCAAAGGAGGCACTACAGTGCGAAAGGAGATCATCAAGAATAAAATCAGAGCCATTGGGAAGATGGCCCGGGTCTTTTCCATTCTTCGGTAAGGCTCAGTCATTACCCTGTGGATAAAAGCATTTTGAGACTAGAATTTAATTTCCTAACAGTTTTTTTTAGAATTGGAATTTTGTATTAGAACTGAAGGTCGAGTGTGGATTAGAGTCAGACTACACGATAGGATGACTAGAAGTGTTCTGGCAAGCGTCCATTTGGTACCGTCTCAAAGGTAGTGTGGCTTGGTGTGGATTCAGGAGCCAGACTGCCTGTGAATACATCCTGGCTCTGCCTCTTCTCAGCTGTCTGATCTTCTGCCTCATTTTTCTTATTGTAAAAGATCGATAAAAGACTGGCTTTACAGGGGTAGCAAGAGGATTAAATGCGATAATATACAGGAATCATTAGAATAGCACCTAGTTCTTAAGTGTCGTCAATTGTAAAGTAAGACCTGTCAGATTCTTTAAAATTGGAGTATTGAGAGAAAACATGCTTTCTTTGGGTGAGGGAAGGGGTAGGGAGAAGGGGAAGCAGTCCTCCATCTCTGTGCATCTTGCCTTCCTTCAAGTGCCTTTGAATTGCTGAGTGGTGGAAACCCGGGCATTAACCCAGGGCTTTGATCTTCTTTTGCAGGGAAGAAAGTGAGAGTGTGCTGACCCTCAAGGGCCTGACTCCTACAGGCACACTCCCTCTGGGTGTCCTCTCAGGAGGAAAGCAGACTATTGAGACAGGTGCGTATGAGGACTGCTCCGTGGAAGGAAGGTGTGCTCGTTACCCAGCAGTCAATGTGAAACGAAAACTAGGGCCTCCTCAGTGAAAAAGAATGAAATCACGCCATTTGCAACATGGGTGAACCTAGAGGGTATTATGCTAAGTGAAATAAGTCAGAGAAAGACAAACACCATGTAATTTCACTTACATGTAAAATATGAAAAAACAACAAATGAACAAACAAAACAAACAGACTCATAGATACAGAGAACAAACTGATGGTTACGGGGGGGATTGGAGGGATGGGAAAAAGAGGTACAAACTTCTAATTTATTTCATAATAAATAAGTCATGGGGCTATAATGTGCAACAATATAGTCAGTAATGTCACAATAACTTTTATGGTGACAGATGGTTGCTAGATTTACTGTGGTGACCACAGTATAAAATCACTGCCCTGGCTGGTTTGGCTCTGTGGATTGCGTGCCAGCCTCTGAACCAAAGGGTTGCTGGTTCGATTCCCAGTCAGGGCATAGGCCTGGGTTGCAGGCCAGGTCCCCAGAAGGTGCTGTGCAAGAGACAACCACACATTGATATTTCTCTCTCTCTCTTTCTCCCTCCTTTCCCCTCTCTCTAAAAATAAATAAAATCTTTTTAAAAATCAATATGCTGTACACCTGAAACTAATACAATATTGTATGTCAACTATACTTTTTTAAATTTTATTTATTTTTTAGAGAGAAGGGAAAGGAGGGAAAAAGAGAAGAGAAACATTGATGTTTACACATCGATCAGTGCCTCTCGCACGCCCCCAACTGGGGACCTGGCCCACAACCCAGGCATGTGCCCTGACTGGGAATCAAACCCAAAACCTTTCATTTTTGCAAGCTGCTGCTCAACCCACTGAGCCACACCAGCTAGGGCTGTATGTCAACTATACTTTAATTAAAAACTAAAGTAAAAAATTTAAAAATTGGGGCTTCTTTCAATAAATGTTACTGAAGCAATTGGATATTTATCTGGGTGGGAAATGAATCTTGACCCTTCTCTCCATTTACAAAAATGAATTCAAAATAAATTATAACTTAAATGTAAAAGATAAAACAGTAAAACTCCTAAAAGAAAGTATGGAGAGTACACACTGGGGTCAAGAGTCTTAAATAGAGCACAGAAAGTACTAACCTTAAAAGAAAAAAATTAAATTTTATTAAAATCAAGAATTTCTATTCACAGAAGTAGATGATTAAGAAAGGCAAAAGGCAGGCCCTGGCCAGGTTGCTTGGTTGGTTAGAGCATTATTCCGATACACCAAGGCTGCAAGTTTTGTCTCTGGTCAGGGCACATACAAGCAGCAGCCCATGGCCCTGCCTGGTGCGGCTCCATGGGTTGGGCTTCGTCCTGCAGACTGAAGGGTCAGGGCACATGCCTGGGTTGCAGGCCAGCTCCCAGGTCGAGGGCATGTGAGAGGAAACCAAGCAATGTTTCTCTCACATACAGATGTTTCTCTCCCTCTTTTTCTCTCCCTTCCCATCTCTGTAAAAATGAATAAAAATAAAATATTTTAAGGAAGCAACTAATGAATGTACAAATAAGTAGAACAGCAAATTCATGTTTCTCTTCCCCCCCTCTAAAAACAAAAAAATCAGTAAATAAAAATTTTTTAAAAGAAAGGGAAAAGGCAAGCCATAAATTGGGAGTTTTTCCAATGCATACATCTGACACAGGACTTGTACCCAGAATATAATAGACAAAGGACTACACAACTCAATTTAAAAAATGTGAAAAACTTCAGAAAGAGAACTGAATGATGAGGAGATAGCCAACCTATCTGATGGAGAATTTAAAGTCCTGGTAATCAAAATGCTCACAGAACTGATAGAGCTTGGTCAAAAAATGAAGAAAACAAATGAAGAATACCCAAAGTGAAATAAAGCGAAATATTCAGGGAACCAACAGTGACAGGAAGGAAACTAGGACTCAAAGCAACGATTTGGAACAAATGGAAGAAATAAACATCCAACCAGAACAGAATGAAGAAACAAGAATTCACAAAAGTGAAGAGTCTTACAAACCTCTGGGGCAACCTGAAATGTTCCAATATCCAAATTATAGTGTCAGAAGGAGAAGAACAACAACAAGAAATTGAAAACTTATTTGAACAAATAATGAAGGAAAACTTCCCCAATCTGGTGAAGGAAATAGACTTCTAGGAAGTCCCAGAAGCCCAGAGAGTCCCAAAGAAGTTGGACCCAAAGAGGAACACACCAAGGCACATCATCATTAAGTTACCCAAGATTAAAGACAAAGAGAGAATCCTAAAAGAAGCAAGGGGAAAGGAGAGAGTTACCTACGAAGGAGTGCCCATAAGGCTATCAGCTGATTTCTTAAAAGAGACCTTACAGGCAAGAAGGGGCTGGAAAGAAGTATTCCAAGTCATGAAAGGCAAGGACCTACATCCAAGATTGCTCTACCCAGCAAAGCTTTCATTTAGAATGGAAGGGCAGATAAAGTGCTTCCCAGATAAGGTCAAATTAAAGGAGTTTATCATCACCAAGCCCTTATTATATGAAATGTTAAAGGGACTTATCTAAGAAAAAAGATAAAAACTATGAACAGTAAAATGACAACAAACTCACAACTATCAACAAATGAATCTAAAAGAAATGGAAAAAAAAACTAAGCTAACAATCAGAACAGGAACAGAATCAGAGAACTGGGCATCACATGGAGGGATTTCAGTGGGGAGGGGGAAGGGAGGAATGGGGGGAGGTACAGGGAAGAAGTAAAAAAAAAATGCAGACAACCAATATTTTTTAAATGGTCAAAAGATTTTTAACTGGCACTTTACAAAAGAGGGTATCAAAGTGAAAATGCCTGACAATACCAAGTGTTGGTGATTTGTGGGGAACTAGGACTAGATGCATTGCTGGTGGACTTGTAAATTGGTTCAGCCACATTGGAAAACTGTTTTCTAGTCAGTAAAGCAAAACATCTCTACCCCACAACCCAGCGATTCCACACCTGCATATGTCCACCAACGGGTGTGCATTAGTATGTTCGCCATAACTTTATTCATGATAGCCTCAAATGGGGAACAAGGCAAGAGTCCACCCTTAGCTAGTGGAATAGATAAATGTGTTATGTGTATATGATAGAACAGTACTCAGCAATAAAAAATAACATGAATACATGCCGAAACATAGTGAAATCTCACAGACTTGATGGTGAACTAAAAAACTAGACCCAAAAAGACACTGATGATGGATGGGTATGATGTTCAAGAGCAGGCAGAATGGCGCTTCCTTTGGTAGGAGAATATTGCCCCAGAGGGGGCACGGGGGACTTCTGGAGTAGTGGGATGCTGCGTGTCACTGGGTGGTGGTGATGCAGGTGTAAACGTACACACACACACACACTCATACCTATGGAGCTGTGCACTTCAGATTTGGGTAGGCGGTATTCCTCACGTATGTGTGTTTTATACCATAATTTTTGGGGTTAGAGTTTCTCAGGGAGTTTGTCTCTTTCCCTGCAAGCCATATCCTACGCCAGTGTGACAGTCACCTCTTCTACCAGAGTGTCCCTTCTAAAAATTATGTGGGCACTGACTTCTAAGGAGAGGGTTTATGGACCCCTGGCAGGAAAAGATTGATGTTTGTCAGATTAAACATAGATCTGGTCAAGCAAGAAGAAGACACATGAGATCATGTCAATGGATAACTGATTCTGGAAGCCTGAATAACTTAAACCAAAGTGTCATTGCTTTTATGCACCCCCTTGTGTATTGAATTGTTTCTGCTTAAGTTTTTCTCTTTTCCTAGTCACCCATGCTGCTGATTACAGGAAGTAGAAATTCCAATGCTACTGAACAAGCCCCCTTCCCCCTCATAACAGGATTGAATTCTTCCTCTTTCAAATTAAGTACTGGGATATTAGAGCTTAGCTATTTAGAAGGAAGAATAAACATTTTCTCCTGGAAGGTATATAATTACCTGGCTGGTGTAGCTCAGTGGATTGAGCGAGGGCCTGTGAACTGAAGGATTACGGTTCGATTCCCAGTCAGGGCACAGGACTGGGTTGCAGGCCGGTTCCCAGCAGGTGACACACGAGAGGCAACCATACATTGATATTTCTCTCCCTAACTCTTCTCCTCTAAAGATAAATAAATAGAATCTTTAAAAAAGAAAGTATATAATTAATTTTCTTAATTTCTATAGCTTCATAGACAGGATCAGTAAACTATTTCAGATTGAGGGTTTTTTTTCTCTCAAATAAAACATGCAGTTCTTTGTAAACAAAATTTTTTCCCACCATTGCTTTGCTTGGTAATTAATCGTGTAAGATGGCCTGAGAGCAGCTCTTACAAGGAGATTTAGACTTAGCAGGAAGTAACTTGTGTGATGAAAAAAGGGAATGTCCTACAGCATCCTTACTTGAAAAGTTTTGAATGTATGCTGACCACAAAGTATTTGTTTTAATCTGAACCAGTTTATGGTAGAATTTGAAAGAGCAAATCTTCAAATCTGGGATGAATAACAAAAAGAGTTTTATAGATGTGTTATTTGGAATTTATTTGTTTTATAATCCTTGCTCTACCATTTGTTTTCAGTCTCTAATATCTTCAGTTTTTCTTAGTTTCTAATGTGAATATGAGTGTTTAAATCAATATAGGATTGTACTTAATGCTTCTAAAATGGATAGAAATGTTCAGGAATGTGTAAGAAGAACAACACTAAAGTTAGAGCCAGCTTTCTAAAGCCTCTTACTCTGTCTTACTGATTGACAGGAACTGAGTTTATTTTGTCATTTTCCCATCAGAGTCTCAGTTCCACAGGTTCATTGACAAACTCTGGAGCATTAGCTGAATAAGACTTTTTATTGTCATATAACTTTACTTGAAGAGCTTGCAATCAGTAATAGCCCATAAGACCTTATAACATGTATTTATTTATGTCCTGCCTTGTTCCAAGAGGGATTGGAGTAAATTACAGTACACATACAGCACAGTGAAGTAAAATAAATATGCTTGGAAATTGGAGCACAAAGTAAAACGAACAATCAAAAAAACCAATCGTCAGCCACAGATGTGATTCTAAGCTGTTCAGTAGCCAAAATAAAGAAGAGAGCCAAAAAAAAGATCAGTTATCAGTCGGACCACATCAGAGTTAAAAGCTTTTGTGCTAGAAATGGAACCATGAAGAAAGCGAAAAGGCAGCCTGCAGAATGGTTGAAAAGGATTTGTAAATCATACATCTGACAAGGGACTACTACCTAGAAAGTGTACAGAACTTTTAAAACTAAATAATAAAAGGACAAATAACTAAATTAAAAATGAGTAAAAACTTCGAATAGATATTTTTCCAAAGAAGATATATATATGGTCAGTAAGCACATGAAAAGATGTTCACCACCATTAGACAGTAAGGAAATACAAATCTAAACCTCAGTGAGGTACCACTTGACACCCACGAGGAGAGCTGTGGCCAGAAGGACAGGTGGTGAGTATTGGTGAGCAGGTGTGAGAGCTCAGACCTTGTCCCTGGCTGGCAGGCATGTGAAACGGTGCAGGCCTGTTGCAGTCCATCTGGGAGTGCCTTAGACGGTTGCACATGTGGCCGTCGTGTGGCCCAGCAGTTCCACTCCTGGCTGTATTTTGCCATGTATAATGAGCATCCTTAATTTCCCTTCAGAAATTTGGGCAAACAAATGTGCATTACACATGGCAAAATATGGTATATGTCCCAGAGAAATGAAAGCGTCTGAACAAAAAAGTTGTGCATGAATGTTCATAGCAGCATTCATTATAATAGCCAATAAGTAGAAAAAACTAAAATGTCCGTCAACTGTTGAGTGGCTGAACAAAGTGTGGTATATCCACACAGTGGAATACTATTCAGTCATAAAAAGGAATGAAATACTCCCCTGGTTGGGGGTGTGCAAGAGGCAACTGACTGATATATCTCACCCACACTGATGTTTCTCTCCTCTCTTTCTCCCTCCCTTCCCCTCTCTCTAAAAGTAAATAAATAAAATCTTTTTTAAAAAAGAAGAAAGAAATGAAATACTGATACATGCTTCAGCATGAATGAACCTTGAAAGCATTATCCTTTCTCAGCAGTTTTCAGCCGGTGTGCCACAAGATTTTTAAACTCTGCAACACCTGACTGTTTAGTCAGGGGCACTGACCTCTTTTCCCTTAGACTGTCAAGTAAAAAAATGACAATGGCCAGTACAACAATAGCCATCTGGTGTGAATGAATCAAAATTATACCTATTTTTTTGGTCAGATTGGCAAAAAATATTTTTTGGTGTGCTGCAGAATTTTAGTAATTAGTGCATATGTGCCATGAGATGAAAAAAGGTTGAAAGTTGCTGTGCTAAATGAAAGAAGTCACTAACATGACATATTGTATGATTCCGTGTATGCGAAGTGCCCAGAATGGGGGTGGGCATGGGGGAGGGAAAGGGTTTACTTTGGGGGATGAAAATGTCCTAACCATGGCTTGTAGTGATGATTGCACAACTCTAAATATGTTTAAAGCATTGAATGTACACTTTAGACAAGGGAATTTTATGGTGTATGAATTATATATCAGTAAAGAAAAAAAGGACAGTTTCTCAGTTTTATATGACCGTTTCTTAAAATGCCCTCCAGTACAGGCCAGTATCTTAATACCAGTGCAAAAAGCAATTCCAGGAGTCCCCAAACAATGTCACACGAGTCCACTTTTTGCCAGGTAGCTTTTAAACTCTAATTAGGCCGACACTGTATACGATTTCAGGCAATGCTTTGTTCTCCCACTTCCTAACAGTTGCATCAGCAATACACTGTTGGAAGACACTCTGGTTTTCTCGTGGAAGCTTATTTGTTCTATTTGAGGAGGAGAGAGGGTGAGACATTGCGTTAACACATGCCTACATATGGTTGACAAATGCAAGCCCTCGATAAGTTGATTCCAAGTTTCCATTTTCACATTGCATTAGGAAGTTGACTTTCCATTCTCCCCGTCTCCTCCCCTGTTGATGTAGGAAGCCTCCGGAAGAGCACACTGTTACTGTTCGTTATTCTCCCTGTCTTCTTTCTAAAAGTTGGTATTGGAGGAGCTGACAGCGTTCTCCTACTAGGATCTTTCTTGCTACTACAGCTTGTAACATTTTCATATATTAGGCCTTTTATTGTCTTAAAAGAAGATGCAAGAAGGTTGGCCCTTTGGTACTGACTACGTCCTTCTCTACCACTGAAGGGGACGAGGACCTTCTGGTGGCTGGCGTGCTCTCCCACAGCGGGTAGGGCCATGTTGCTGGAGGGCTAGCCTCCGCTGGGTCTCTAGTCCAGGAGGGTACATGAATCTGTATCCAGAATTGAACAGTTTTATGCCTTTGCTAGCTTAGAACTCCACTCCTGGACAAAAAAATAACCCTTCAGTTAAAACCATTTTTCTCTCCTTCCAAATGCCAGTGTGTTATTCAAAGGTCATTCTTTTCTGTTAAGTAGTTTAAAAGGACATTGGACCCATCTAAGTTGCTGGAGAGCAATCAGAAGTAGTTTTAAATAAGTGTTTTTGAATAGGACCCAGCAGCAGCTCACTCAGTACCATCTGAGCTATCACAAACCCAAGAACTGCTGTAATGTTAAATTCTTTGAAACTATTTGACTCCATGTGAATGTCAAGCCATAAATTAGCATCTGATTATTTAAAATCAGGAAAGCAGTATAACTCTTGACTGACCCAGCTGGCTTAGAAATAAAGCCATTAGCTAAAAGGTTCTCATGCTACCTAAAATGTTAGAGACTCTCCCCACCTTGCATTTCCCCTCACCCCCATTCAGTGTTCCGCAGTAATCCTCTCGCTTCCCTAACTCGGTTTTATTAAGGATGGGAGTAGGCTGAAGGGGGGACCCAAGGATGACTGCTGGCAGCACTGCTGTTGGTTTACTCACTCTTCTCTGTCTTCATTTTTGCATGCCACTGCGCCTGCCTCTTACAGCCACAGTAGAAGCGGTAGAGGCCCAGGAAGGTATGGCTGTATTCCTGTGATCATGTGTCTGTCTACTGGTTTTAAAAAGCTTTGTCAACATTTGAAGTCTTTTATTGTTGCATCACCAGAACTGTAACAGTGAGAAAGGGAGTAGATATTCCTAGGCATGCTCACCCAGTATCCTGTAGCTGTATTAATGTAAACCACCCTCTCCACAACTGAAGTCCTTTCTGGGCTCTGTTTTGATACAGTGGCCGCAGCTTAAGCCACTGGTCTGAGGGATCGAGTCGTTTAATCCCGTAGCTCTTCCATATGTGGGGCATCCCTGTGGCTACTAGAGATGCAAACAGGTCAGCCTCTTTATCTGATGAGGCTAAAGAATATCAAGAGCAGAGGCAAAAGCGGACAGGAGTTTAGTTCGATTCATTTCCGAGGTTGCCGTAACACAGTCAAGCTAAACTATCTGTGTTTCTGTGAAAGCAAATTTTAAGTAACAGTAACCCATGAATCTGTGGATCAAAATCATTGGAATTGATATCGTGTTATAAATTTAATTGTTTTGTTTGGTAAGGTGGTTTGAAACAGGAATGCCTTTCCTTGACAATAGAAAAGCTCAGTCAAAGAAAATGGCTTTAACTTACGTTCAGCTCCTGGTTGTGCAAGATAAAAAGCTGTCCTTCTAAACAAAAACACTAGTTCTTTTGTTACCTTTCTTTGTGGTCACTGTGATGTTTGTGCTAAAGTAACTACTCTGTTGAACTTGTTCTGTGTTCTAGTGTTTTGTTTTTTTCTCTCACATTGAGCATGTTTCTGGCCCATAAGAAACTCTTTCCCAAACGAACTGGGGCCAAGTGAGAACTTGTTTCCTTGTTGGTGGGCATACTTCTGTATGATCAGTCATTTCAGCTCCTATGAAAATGGCTTTCACCTTTCAGCTGCCCTGGGGCCTTAAGGAATTGGTAGCTTCAAGACAAAGCTAATCCAAATCAAATGTTGCCTATGGCCCTCACCAGACATGTGCTCCCCAGCCACCCTTCTGTGTTTTTCCCGAGGAGGCTGCTGTGTGCTAAGGAACTTGGAGCTTGTCACTCTGCTGTCCGACTGAACTCCTCCCTTTCCTGTTTTTCTATAGCCATCAGAGGGTTTTCGCTTCAGCACAGGATCCGGAGTTTTGAAGAAGCCCGAGGTCTGGACCGAATCAATGAGCGGATGCCACCCCGAAGAGACAGCCAGTACCTTGATGGGCCCGGGAAATCGGTGACCTCGGTCCAATCACACACCGCACACAGGAGTGACAGGGGCAGAAAAGCCAGTAATGACTTGGAGCCCCGCTGTGGCACAGGTGGATCGAAGACATAAGAGCCGATTTTATTTATTATTGGAAAACAAAACAAAGCAACTTAAACAACATAAACCTGGAGGTGCACTCATAATATCATCTGCATTTATTCTGTAAGAAAGGTGACCGTTTTATAAATTCTTTAATTTATGTTTAACATATATATATATATATATATAAAAGAAGTGCATCTGTTTTGTTTTTCCCTTTTTTCTTGATTTTTGGGAACTGATCTGATTATCTGATACGTATGTGAAGTCCTGTGCTATAAAGGGGACCGCCCCCAAATAAAAGGGCCTTGGAAAATCCACCCTGGGTTTCTGCCTTGAACTGGCCAGCCAGCCTTTTGTCTTGTCGCTAGAAGCTAATAGCTTTCCTTTCAGACTAATGACTTTTCCAATACAAGATGATTTCTTTCCTTTCTACAGGGTACCACTGAATAATGTCTCTTAGATTTCAGTGGCTTAAACTTCTCTTCTTAATGGAAAACCTGATTATACTAGAATTTCTAAATGAATAACCCAAACCCAGTGATTTTTAAGGGCCAAAGGGAATGTTCTCCATAACCTACTTTCTGTTGGACTCTGTTCCTTTTCATACATTCTAGTAAGACAAAATGTAATGAGAGGTTTTCTTAGAATTACTTAAAGTGTGTTTCTCTAACTATGAGCACGATTGGTTTAAACTTCCCTTAGAACTTGGGAGTTTCCTTATCTGTTGCCAGATCCTTTTGCTTTCATTTTTGACCCCCAGGTGATTTACCCCTCTGCAAAGAAAGCTACACGTCTGAACATTTTTAAGTGCTCTCTGTAAACCTTAAACAGAGGTACTTAGCCTTCCGTGTATCGCATCAGCCATTGTAGCATCTGTTCTCCCCATCCTCCGTTTCCTGTGTCAGTATTTTTTTTTAACCAGCTGGGGTAATGAAGACAGACTAGGGTAGAACGATCCCTAAATGAACTGGAAGTCTTGCTGAAGGGCACTGATGAGTGAGGATTCCATATCTTCCGTGTCAGTTACAGGGTATTTCTTTACCTTTCAACACTCATCAGGTTGAACTATATGGCAGTGTCTGTCAGCATATTTTAGAATACAAGTCAAGTGTTCAGATGTGGCGGATCCTGGCCTGCAGGATCCGTGTGTGTTGTGGCTGCTCGTGCATAAATACACACGGACAACAGAAGTCCTGTGGAGAAAAAGGGACGGCATGGCCCCTCTCAGAGAGAGAGGGGGAGAGGGCCAGAGACCCCCAGTCCCGGCCTGGACAGGCTTTTATTGCTTTTCTGGGTACATTACATCGAGGATGGTCCTCATTTACTATGCATGGGTTCACTGCAGGTGATTACCTTTTACAGATAACAAAGGAAAGAATGTTGCTAATTCCTTCAAAGAGACTGATGTTGCAGATCAAGGGGAACAGTGGTTGAAATGGTCGCACTCCATACTTGGGAGGTTTAGCTCAAGTTTTAGGAAGTTGCATTAAGCACTTGCTGGCTCAATCCAGGGTGAGGGAGTTTTAGCAAAAGCAAGTCTCATAGCAGTCTAGGTACAATGCAGGCCTGATTCCCCACGGGAAAACCTCTCCACGGGCGTGGTCCTGCGTGCCACTCTCTCCTCACTGGTTTCCCACGTGAGTGCTGAGCTACATTTCCACACCATGCGAAGCAGTTGCCTACATGCAGCTATAATGTTTGAATAACCCTCCCTTGGTTTTTCAAGTCACAGCCAACTAGTGAAGGAAGTCTCGGGGTCCCTAGGCCCCATGTTTGGTTTTGCCTGGTGATGGGTGCTATGTCATAATGCTCATTGGGCCGCCCGGCGGTGGGCGCGCATGGCTGGGCGACACTGCACCCGAGTGCATGTTTGTGGAACTTCCTAGTGTCCTCGGGGTGCAGGCATCCAGCCCAGGAGCAAGTGTCGCAGACAGTTCTATCGGGTTGGCCGTTTAGTTTTTTGCATAAATAAAAGACGCATTTTTCATTTTCTCCAATAACTTTATTGATTTGGCTTTTTTGAGTATGTCGGCTCTCTCCCACTATTGGCTTCTAGAGGGTAGAGGCCAGGGGCGCTGCCAAACATCTTCCAATGCATCAGACAGCCCCGCAGCAGAGAATTATTTGGCCAAAATGTCAACAGTACCAAGAAACTTCACAAACCACTTTTGACACATTTGATCAGTCACAGCGCCTTCTCCGTACACTTCACAAATCTTTTTTTGTGTTTCTGTTGCATTTTCACCTTTCTTGAAATAATAAGGCATGCATAATATGCCAAAAGTGTTGCATATTTTCTTCCAGCTTCAATACCGAAATGGCTGCACAAAAATTCACCAGTTTTGATAATAAGTTTTTTTAAATGCACACTGACATGACAGCTGTCACAATACAATCTAACAAAACTGTTTTGAATGAAGTTAAAGACAGATAAGCAGTACCAGAGCCATTGTACTGAGTAGACTAAATGAACTTGTTGGCCAACCTACTACTTTACATTGAGAATTTCAAGGACAAGAGAAGCCTTATCCAAAACACAATTTCACTAGAAAAATGAGGATTTGGCTCATCTGCCTCTGTTTTCTATATCTTTTGCTAGCAGTTCCAAATTTGTTTATGATAAAGCTCAAAGTATTTTGGGGATTGGAACCTGGTGGCATGAATTACTCTGTTTAAAAAGGTAGGAAGGCCCTGGCTGGCGTGGCTCAGTGGACTGAATGCCGGCCTGTGAACTGAAAAGTCCCCGGTTTGATTCCCCGTCGGGGCACGTGCCTCAGCTGAGGCCAGGTTCCCGGTTGTGGGGTGTGCAATCGATGTTTCCCTCACACATCGATGGTTCTCTTCCTCCCTTCTCCTCTCTCTGAAAATAAATAAACTCTTTTTAAAAATAAAAAAATGATAAAATGATAGGAAGGCCCTGGCTGGGTAACTTGGTTAAGAGTGTTGTCCCCATACACCAAGATTGCGAGTTCACTCCCAGGTCAAGGCACACACAAGAACCAATCAATGAATGCATAACTAAGTGGAACAACAAATTGAGGTTCCTTTTCTTTCTCTTACTCTAAAATCAACACATAAAAATTATTCAAAAGAAAAGGGAAGGCTATTGAGGACAGAGATGAAAAATCTCTTACTGGGTTGCCAACAGAACCTATACAAGAAGGGAGAAAAGGCCTTTACCGATTGCCACTTCTTTGAAAATGGAACCCATGCCCCGGCCAGCGTGGCTCAGTCGGTCGGAACATCATCTGTAACCGAAGGTTGAGGGTTTGATCCCTGGTCTGGGCGTGTCTAGGAGGCAACCAGTCAATGTTTCTCTTTCACATCCATGTTTCTTTCTTTCCCTTCCCCTCTCCCCTCCTCTTTCTCTAAAAGCAAGGCGGGGGATGTCCTTGGGTGAGGGTAAATAAATGAAAACGGAATTCATCACCTGGATACCCTCAGACTCCTCTCTCCCTCAGGCCCAGTATAGAGAAGACCACCGTTTTGGAAATCTCACCTGAAATGAAAGTCCACACGGCACATTCAATGGATGGGGGACCCTTATCCTTTTCTGCCTGTCACTGAGGTGGTGGTGTTACATATACACTGTATAGGTAGAAACCACTCCTAGGGACTTCAATCAGCAGGCAAGTAGTGAAATAGTTGGTATCCATCCATGTAAGCAAAAAGTAATGTGCTAGTAAAAAGGATGAATATTTAGGAATGTTTCTATTTAGGAATGTTTTCTCAAAAAGAAGCTGTCTGATAAAGCAAGCCTCCTGGACAGAGGCGCGACCCAAGGGTGTGTCTTCCGGGCACCCTTGGAGCTGTTGAACGCTTGGCCTCAGCAGAGAGGTAGGAAGTCGTTCAAGAAAATTGGAGTTTAAAATAGAGCAGCAACAGCCCTTGAGGCAGTTAGGTTTGAAATCCCCGCGGAATGGCAAACGCAAAGGCGTGTCTGTGTTCCCTAGGAAGCTGTGGGTGGAGCGCCTCTGTGACCCAGCTCCCTACAATGTGAATGCCCGGCCCGCTCCCGCGACTGGCGGTTTGGAAGGCAGGGACTATGTTGTAATCACAGTACTTCTTCACCCTAGATTTCACTGGGGGGTTAACATGTTAATCTAAACATGTTAATCAAGATGGCTGGTTGGCCGTGCTGGGTTTGCGGTAGGACCGCGACTTCTGCCCAGCTCCGTCACTGCCAGCAAACATTGTAACTGCGGTCAGGGACCTGAGTGCTGGCGCTGTCGGAGCCTCTTCCCTTAGCTCTTCGCCTGCGTGTGACACAGACACTAAAAATACTTGACTCTTCTTCACCCCCACTTTAAGGCCCACCAGGACCTCATTTTCTCCAACTTGTCTAATCCGGGGGAGAAAATCCACACGGCTTCTCACCTCAGTTCCCTAGACATGTTGGAGGGCTTCTTTGTAAACGCTTGTGAAGTGAAATAGCATCTTAGAAAGGACTCTCCTCAAGGACAAGTTTTCCCAGTTTCGTCTGCATCCACATCATACAAATTCTCAAGTTGATCAGATGACAGTTTTTTAAGTAAATATTTAAAAACTCACCTAAAGTAAGTTCAAAACGTACACCCTTTTAAAATCTGTGTTCTTATTATTTGCGGCAGAAAACCCCCACAAACATCAATAAGGCGTGTGTGTGTGCACGTGTGTGCTCAGTAGAATGCTAAAACAAGAGCGGCCTCCACTTCCTTTAAACCTCCCAGTTATGGGCACAGACGCTGGCCGTCCTGTGGCTTTTGTGACTAGACACTAACCAGTGGAGTACACACTGCTTCTCATACTCCGACGGGCTTGATGCGGCTCCTGGCCTAGGGACTGAAGAATCGACTCCCCAGGGGTCCACATATTTTCATGTCCTTTTGTCTGTATGCACATTGCCTTTTCAGTCCCTACACAGCTTCTCCTCATAACTCAGGACAAGTTCAAAATAGGTAAAGAAAAACTTACTATTTTGTTGACAAAATATTGCTATTTAATGACATTAAGGAGCAAGGGAAGGATTGATTCAAGTTGGGTGACTGGGGCATTTCAGCTTTGGCACTGCCCCTTGGATTCTCTTC
>PVKM010002802.1:0-12610 GCA_004027735.1 Carollia perspicillata
TACAATTCATTTTAAAAGTGAGCTGCTCAGGGTTCCCTAACTGTTTCTGAGGCAGTTTGTTGACTCCACATAGGATGAAAAAGTGCAGGGTGAAAATTTTCAAAGCCCATCACACAGTAGGTGCAGGGCTACTTCCTGCTAAACAAGTAACTACTGTAAGAACAAGTCAGGAAGCAGGGCCCGCGATGGCAAAGATGGGCCCGGGGAAGGCTCGCAGGTCCAGTCTGCTCAGACAGAGGCTGCCTTGGCCCGTAGGTGGCAAGATCAACTGAACCACCAACTGCCCTGAAGTGTCAGGCTGAGACACGGCACATTAGGTGCTGTGTAAGTCAGGTGTTTGTGTAAGAGCTGGATGCTTCGAACCTCTCCTATTTGTTGTATCTATTGAGAAGGATCTCTGTGATACAGCCCTGGGACCTCCCATGTGCCTGCCTGGTAAGAATGGTAAGAGCGGAGCTGGTGGCTTCCCTGTGCTGCACTCGCCTGGAACCCCAAGGAGCATCGCCATCTTCACCCTCCAAACAGGGGTGCTGGAGCATAAACGCTGTAGGTGCCCCTCGGTCCACACGCCCACCTCCGGGAGTCCCGTCTACAGTTCCCTCAGGCTTCTCCACACATGTGACAGGAGGGAGGGCGAGGGCTGGATGCTGCCAGCTGCCTGAGCCCTGAGCACTTACCCTGCTTTCCCAGGAGGCAGAGCTGGCTCCCCCTTGGTTCTGACAGAAGGTCTGTGTGGGGAAGGCGTTGGAGACGGGGACGGGGATGAGGAAAAGGACCGGGACCTAGGGAGCAAACAGAGGTGTGAGGAGGGAGTGCCGCAGTGCCCGGGCCCGAGTTCGAGCTCACTGGGACGCCTCCACAAATTGACAGGGTAGGCCGCTGTGGGTTCCTGCTTGTTGGCCTCGGATTACTTGTGGGCTTCAGAGAGTCCCTGGTCATTTCATCAACTACACTGCCTGAGAGCAAAGGAGAGTGCTCAGGGGACAGCTGGTGACCCGCTGGTGAGTCCTTCTGAGGCCCTGAGCCGAGGGGTGTGGTGGCTCTGTGAGCAGGATGGGAAGGGCACAAGCTCTGCTCTCCATGCTGCAATAAAACCCCGACGAGGAGGCACACAGCCTGAGTGGGCTGCGGCAGCACGGGAGAAACGGAAGGCTGCGCCGGGCACCCGAGACCAAGGTGGGCTGGAGGGGGGTGGGGATGATGGTGGTGGTGGTGGTGGTGGCAGCTCCGGGAGTGACCAGCAGCACAGGCCCACGCGCAGACATGGCGGTGCTATGAGCCAGAGACTGGCCTGGCTCGGGGAATGATCCAGCTAGTGGACACTGCGATGAGCTCATTTGGACACAAGCTGCATGGGCCGGTAGGACAGACAAAACACTGGGAAAGGGGCGCGGGGCTGGCTGGAGTTCCAGGAGGTGTGGCCTGACTGGCTGCTGCCTCACAGTCCCAGGACTCACAGGACGTCACACAGGAGGCAACCCTTTGAAAGGTTTATGGGTTTGCTGTTTTTACTCCCTACTTAGAAACTGTCCTGTAAGATTTTCAACATTTCAGCCAAGTGACACCACCAGCTAAGCTAAGATCAGGCTCTTGCAGTCACACATGCTGCACTGTGAGAACACACAGGAGAAATGCCCACTTCTCCTCCTGTGCTCACACTCGTGGCCCTTGGCTGGGCAGCCCACCAGGAGAGTGGAAGGAATGCCAGGCTCACTTCTAAGAAGCTCCAGCAACATTGTACAGCCCCGAGTCACCACCTGGGAATCACCTCCTCCCAGTTTCCATTCCTCAGAAGGCGCTGCAGAGCCAGTGCCCACGTGGGGTGCTGCAGGGCGGCACTCTGCTCAGGTTCTCAGGGACCGCAGGGCTGTCCCAGGAGCCAGCCAAGGTGTGGGGCTGGGAAAGAGGTCTGCTGACGGACAGACACTGGAACGGGAACAGGCCCCAGCCAGATATCAGTACAGTATAAACACAACCCCAGGGGAAGGCCAGGTGGTGAAGAAAGTGCACCTGATTTTGTGGAAATGGCTAACAAACTTATGTCCAAGCTGAAAATATCCTGGGACTGGTTCAGGACACAGGGCTGGGTCCTGAGTAGTTTCTTTAGAACTGGGTAATGAGGAGGCCAAGCATCCTCCTTGGGGTCCGCTTTCTGAAAGGACAGCTGGGTTTCCGCCAACTCTCTCCTGCTTGCTGCTGAAGGCCCCCTCCTGCCCCATGCCTGACTCAGCGTGAGGAGCCTGGCAAGCCCACCAGGCTGATGGCGGTTCTAGCTCCCACTGTTTGCAGCCTCGGGCCTTGTCACAGCTGCCCCAGCCCTGTCCCTGACTTAAGAGACTCCATGCCATGAGGCCTTTTCAGTCTCTCCCAGTGTCCACTGCACACACACTGGGAAAAGTGTAGGTAACCCCCACATAATTGTGATTTCCAAATTTCCCAGCTTGGCCTTGGGCTCCTTCCTATAGCTTACCAGCCTTGTTTCTTAAATGAAGCCACACACAAGACTTCTCCCACTGTGGACGCCTTGCTCAGTATCTTTTCTGCCTTTCCCCTCCTGCAGGTAGCATTCCATGACTGCCCCATGACCAACAGCTGTTTTATAATCCCTGGGTACTGCTTCAACTTCCAGCAGGAATATCGTGAGGGCCCAGGGCCTGGAGCTGACCCCCTAGAAACCCTTAGGAAAAAGTTTCCCTTTCTTTTTCAGAGCTATTGCTATGCACAAGAGTCGACATTCATGGAGAACAGGCCCCCATATTATCTGTCTGTTCCACAGCCCACTTAAAACATTCACTTGACCCGCAGGTTCAACAGCTCCGATGACCTAATGCTGCTCTGATCCCCTCTACAACTGTCCTAAAGAAAGACCGGCTGTCAGGAAGAGGTATCACTGAGGGACAACAGACCACCACAGGATAAACTGGTCCATTTAAGTCCCCAAACATCCGGTGATGTGCTTCCCAAAGAAGCACATGCGTGTGTGTAGGTGGGCCTCTGTATGAGCGTGATGCCTTATTTCTGACTTAGCACACCCCAAAGCAGGCCGACACAGGTGCCGTGTCTGAACTGCCTCCTGACGGGCCCTGTGTTTTACGGTCTCCTAGAGTCTACAGTGAGTTGGCACCTTGCTGTGCATTCTTCAGAATTTGAGACTGTTCTGGAAACAACAGTACCTGGAAGAACCCTGTCAGGAGAGAGATCTGCCATCATGCAGGTGACTTGGGATAACTTGGGCCACACCCAGAGGCGCCCAAGTTCACTGCACCTGCCAAGCCCTGGGGACATACCTGGACCGGCTGCCTGAGAAGGAGCTGTGTCTGGAAGACCGGCTGGAGTAGGAGCTGTAGGACGAGGACCTGGACCGAGACCGGGACGAACCAGAGCCCGAGTAGGATGAGGACCGTGAAGATGACCTAGAGCATCCAAGGGGGAGAGGACAGGCCAGGTCTTCCTCCAACCTTGCCCTGCCCACTGGTGCCAGGCCTGCTGTCCTTGGGTTCAGGCCTGGATTGACACAGCTATACTCACACACAGATACACACCACCTCACAAAGACACACCCCCACTCACACAGACGTACACAGGTACACGTCCCCCAGAGATATAGTCCCCCACTCACCGGCACACTACCCTCACAGACACATGCACAGACACACCCCCTCACAGATACACATCCCCCACAGATATAGCCCCCAACTCACAGACACACCCACAGATACACCCCCCGCCCCCTTTCACACAGGGACACCCGCCCTTTGGACACCTTGGTGGACACAGTCCCATCCCCCTTCTAGCGGGAATGGTGTTTAGAGACCAAGACCTGGATGCTGGTGCCTCACTGTTGCTGGGACACGGTGCCCAGGCCTTCAGTGTGCAGAGCCAGGACATGGCTGTCATGTGTGCAGGTGTCTGACTCTGCAGACACGGGTCTGCGTATTTCTCTACCTGCCCATCTGTGCATACAGTAAACCCTGAATCCACCCTGGTATCTCCAGTCCTGGCTGCACACTGCAGCTGCCCTGGGCACCCCCTTTCTGATCTGTAGCACCTTTCCCTGGCAGAGAGAGACCCAGCTCTCACCTCCACACCTTCCTCACTTGTTTGGGCAGAGTTAGTGCACACACAGGTTTCAGAGCTGCTAACCTGACCTTACAGGAGAAATGGACTGACTGGATGACGGGACTCGTGCTGTTCCGCTGGTCTCTCCTCTCAGTGTCTCTCCCAGAGTGACCCAGACAAGCATTCTCCCCTCAAAAACAACCCCACTCCGCCCTGGTTCACCCGCCAGGTCTGTGTTCCACTCTGAGTCTCCCATGTCCTTGCTGATCTCAACACGTGAAGCTGCACCAAGGTTCCAAGTGCCGGCGTGCTTTGCTGCTGAGAGTCCGGCATCCGGGCACTCAGTAAGTCTCAGCTAAACTAACCAACGCCTGTTCAGTCCTACTGCCTTTTCTCCAGGCACTACGGCACACCGCTCCTGTAGTGTTTGGGGACCAGCCACTCGCAGCAGCCTGCCTCCTTACCTGGAGGAATTGGAGGCAGAGGCCGACGAGGCGGACGTTTTTCGACGCCGTCGTGCACGGCTAGGGGAAACCGATACCCCAAGTTTCTTCTTGGGAGACTTGGACCGGCGCCAAGGGTCTTTCCACTCATCCGCTCGCTTCACCTGTGGCCCAGCGGAGGCTGCCTCCTTCTTTGGTGGCTCAGTTTGACGGCTAAAAATGCAGAGGAGTTAGCAATTCTCAGGTCACCTTCCACTGGCAGTATTGCTATTTTGTGGAAGAAACCGAGAAGTGAGATTTTTGAGGAATGCTTGCAAAATAAAAGGTCATTTCCAAGAGGTAGCGGAGATTTCACCACAACAATACTTACTCAAAGAAAACAAGCACAGCTCTCTCCATAAAAGGTTTCTGCTCACACATGCTATTTTTGAGGGGAGCGTCCACCTTCTCCTTCGCTGTTCCTAACCGTACTGGTGTTTCCTTTTCTGAGCGTGACTGCTTACTGAGCGTGACTGCTTACTGATTTCCTACCTGTCCCAAGCTCTGGGAAGGACAGGGACGGAGTCACCCTTATCTAGCACATATTCTCTACAGTTGGCACACAATAGGCACACAATAAATACCTATAAAATTACAGGATAACGAAGTATTTTTTTTCAAATGCATTAGAATTGAGAATTATCAAACCCAAGTCTTTAAGAGACTAGTTTAGTTAACCCAGAGAACATCCTGATTAAAACTCAGAGAGGAGAGAAGAGAAGAGAAAGCGGCCCAGAGCAAGTCACGGGGCTCCTATACAACAGCCACTAACTGCAAGTGTTGAGACTGAAGGCTGGTGGCTTAGCGGGAGGCCAATCGGCTGGGTGATTCTCCCAAATCCTGGCAGGACTGTGTAAATGCTGACTACTGGTGGGCAGATGAGACCACCTGGAGTGGAATCAAAGCCTAAACACGAAGGCCACTCTCTGCACTGGAGAACCTGGGAGCAGAGGGAGGTGGTGGTCACAGACAGCGAGAACCCACCCACCGCTGCCCAGGAGCTCAGAGCAGAGAGAAGGTGGGATTGGGAGGCTAACAGCCCCTGGGAGGAGGCTCAGCACCAAGCCAGAAACACCCACAGAAACAGGAATCCCTACATGCCCAAACACCCCCACTTAAAACACCGGCCGACCTGCAGGGTCCCAGAACCACTAAGCGAAGTTTAGCATGAAGGGATCTGCTGGCTCCATGTTTTTTTTTTAAATTAATTAAAACATTTTAAGTTCATTTAAAATGTTTAGTAAATATAGAAAGTAGAGTTCTCCCTCTCTCCAGGGACAGCCAGCAGTCAGCATCTCCGCCTTTCCTTTCCACATCTCTTTCATTCTCCGTGATGCACACTCACACGTGTGCTCACACCACCTCTAAACTCAGCTGGGACCTGCCTGTGACTGCTCGGCCGACAGCGGGAGCACCTCTTCCACGGCATCTGTTGCTGGAGACCTGGTCCTTCTTGACTGTGTGGTAATTCACCGTCAGGTGCCATGTGATCTGAACATTTCTACACTGTTAGCTGTTTCTAACTTAAATAAAAACACACACACGGCCCTGGCTGGTGTGGCTCAGTGGACTGAGCACCAGCCCGCTGGATTCCCAGTCAGGGCGCATGCCTGGGGTGTGGGCCAGGTCCCCATTTGGGAGTGAACAAGAGGCAACAACTGACTGATATTTCTCTCACTTTCTTTCTCCCTCCCTTCTCTCTTTGAAAATAAATAAATAAATAAACCTTTAACAAAAAATAAAACAATTTAAATTAAATTAAAAAAATAAACACAAATAACATTAAAATGGCTCTAAATACAAAACTCATGCACACCTTTTTTTTAAAGGGCGAATTCCTGAAAAAGTGAAACCGGTAGGTCAAAGGAGATAAGCATCTTACAAGTTCGTGGTAAACTGTCAAACATTTTCCCTCTAAAGTGAAAGTGACTTGTAACAGCCTCACCACCACGAGGTGCTTCACTGGGCTCCTGTGTTACCAGTGAAGCACCATCAGCAACACCAGATAAAAATAACCCCCAAATCCTGGCAACTGCGTTAGAAAGAACAAGGGTCTCAAGGTCTGGGCGGTTCACACTAAACGCTATTCTCGCCAAATGCTACAACGCAGCACAGTATTTTGCAGATGCAGTTGTAACCTGATGAGCTTGGCTGGAACCAAACAACTGCACAGGCAGAAATGGGCTCCTGTTTGCTCCCGGCGGCACCGCCAATGGCTGTAGGGCTCTGTCTCCTTGTGCTTCCTGGCACCTGTGAGTTTGGTCGTCTGCCTTGTGCTTGGTCAGCTTTCTAGTAAGCTCTTCGTTTATGAAGAACTGGAACCTGTTCCCAGGCTATTTGCTTTTTAAGGTGTTTGGTGGTAGTGTTTGACGTATAGAGCATAACACTTCAACTGTCAAAGCAATTCCTTTCCCTTCTCTTGTGCAGCTTCCTTTACCCTGATACGGTCCTTCATTGCAAGTCACATTTACTTGAATTTTTCTTCTAGTTGATCTAGAGTTTCTTCCTTTTGACATTCTTGGAAGCACTGGCTAACCAGCTTCTCTTTTCCAAATGGTCTGTGATGTGATGCCACCTTTGATGAATATAAAAGTTCCTATTCTGAGGGAAAGTGCTCATAGGCTGAGCTCTCCCATTAATCTACTCCCATTCTGGAATCATATCTGCAGGTAGGTCACCAATATACAGATGGTCCCCAAGTTATAATGGTTCACAACTTATTTTCCAACTTCATGGTGGTGTGAAATACTCATTCAGCAGAAGCTACTTCAAATTTTTGTCTTTTCCCAGGCTAGTGGTATTTGGCATGATATATTCTCTTGTAATGCTGGGCAGGGGCAGGTCCCAGTCAGCCAGGAAACCGTGAGGGTCAATAACCAAGATGCTACAGCGTTCTCATTTTGTTAAATGATTTTGCCCAACTATAGGCTAATGTGAGTGTTCTGAGCAAAGCACATTTAAGGTGGGCTGGGCTAGATGTTCGGTAGTTTGATGTATTAAGTGCAATTTTGACTTACAGTGTTTTTGATTTACAGTGGGTTTATTGGGCTGTCACCCCCATTTTAAGTTGAGGAACATCTGTAGTTAAAATTTCCAATCCTCTTACTTTTCAAAGATTGCTTGGCATGTCATGCCTATTTGTACCTACAGAACGTCTTTAGTAACACAATCAGATCCTGCTCCCCAGGTCCCACTGGGCTTTGGATTAGAATGTGATGAAACTTACGAATATCACCTTGCTATCTTCGTGTCTCCTTTCATACGTGTCAGCACAGGATAACAGTTTTCTATGTGGTGGGGGTAGATTTTTAGTTATAATTACAAATTCACCACCACCAGCATCTCAGCCATCTTGGCTTATACTTGGTCTTGCTATGACCAGCATCTAGTTACATTATACCATAACATATAAAAAACACTGCCTGTTGACACATTCAGAACTTGAAAATCAATCAATCCACTGACTAGAAATTTCTATGCCTACTATTTGCCCTGAGTCTCAAACCAGGAGCAACACCCGACATTTAAAAACTGCCCTGAGGATGCCCTAAACTGAGGCATAAAATCCCTGCTACCTTGGCTCAATCCCTGAAACGTATTACCACATAAGCTCCTAAGTGTGTTCTCCTGAAAAAGTAATCCAGGAAGGAGGCAAAACCTGTCTGACAAATGCAGCCTGTCATAGGCCATCGGGAACTGCTTTCACCTTCATACTTCCTGTGTCATTTTAGTTCTAAAAATGCAACAGGAAATGGAACACCTTGGTCACTAGGTTTTTCATTAGTCAACAAAGTGGCCCAGCTCTGTCAGCTTGTAGCCCTTGTCACACAGGGAGAGAGGAACAGACGGAAATCAAGGGAATAATTCACGATGCATCCACGATGGTACTGAAGTTCTTGCTGTAGTGAAGGGGAAGGAGAAAGAATGCCGAACCCTGATCCCATCACAGCACGGAAAAGAGAATGACTTCAGGCCACAGAGAGGTGGCCAACACAGGCCTCCATAACCTCTTAGAGGCAACATCTCCTTACTAGGAAGAATTTTTCATGCACTCTGAAGATAAGACTATGAGTTTCAAACTGAGCTGGCTCCTTTAACAGTGTTAGAACAAGGCCTGGCGGTGTCCCTCAAGTTTCTCAGTCTCTGGGCTGGTGCCATGGATGGGCCTGAACACATCATCCCCGCTGCAAGTCCTACACAGATGGAGCAAATGGCTGGGGCCACCCGCCCCTGACGTAACAAGCCTGGCCATGACTGCACTTTAAAAAGTGAAAGTATTTTAATAATGTTGGGGGTGCCTGGACATAGAAAATCATGCAGGTGGCACAAAATGAAGTTCAGGGATCACTAATGAGTGACTGTAGGCATCAGAGTCAAATACTAATGTGCTGAGGCCCAAGTGGTTTTGGTCCCCAGACTTGGGGGACCCAAACCAGAAAGCAATGTTTTCAGACTTGGATGCAAAACTTAAAGCATTTATTGTAATGGCAGACCTTTAAAATTTATTTATTTATTTATTTATTTTTAGAGGTGGGGAAGGGAGGGAGAAAGAGAGGGAGAGAAACATCAATGTGTGGTTGCCTCTAGAGTGCCCCTCACTGGAGACCCGGCCTGCAACCCAACGATGTGCCCTGACCAGGAATACAACCAGTGACCCTTTGGTTCGCACGCCGGCACTCAGTCCACTGAGCCACACCAAGCAGGGCTTAATGGTAGATGTTTTGAAAAGAATGACTGAATTAACTAATAATCAATAAAAACTTCATTAAAAAATTCCATTTGAGAAAAATGTTCACATTATATTGGGGAAGGGCGAGGGCAAGAGGCAAAATCAGGCACGCTCCTAAACTCTCAGTCAGTTTGGGAGTGTGGCCAATATGTAACAGCAGGAGTTATCGACAGGCCAGCTTTTCTTCTCTTCTCTTTATTCTTTGGAATGTTTTTAAAACTTTCCTAAATTGTCATGGTTTATATTTATTACAAAAACACCCCATATGTTACTTAAATTTTTTTCCATTTCTGCAAAGAAAATCTTTTAATGCTGTTGATAAGTACATACTCTAAGGAATTTTACTAATAATTAATTTTAGTGATGTGTTGTCATCTCTTATATGAACCTCAAAAGAGCCCTGGCTGGTGTGGCTCAGTAACTGAGGGCCGGCCTGTGAACCAAGGGGTCACTGGTTCGATTCCTGGTCAGGGCACGTGCCTGGGTTGCAGGCCAGGTCCTCAGTAGGGGGTGCGTGAGAGGCAACAACACACTGATGTTTCTCTCCTTCTCTTTCTCCCTCTTTTCTTCTCTAAAAACAAATAAAATCTTAAAAAAAAAGAAGAACCTGGAAGGAGTAGGAAAGTGCCCCTGTCCACTGACTGGAGGCACTGGGGTGTCACGTAGCTCACGAAGAGCACAATGCCACGGATGTCAGTCCTCAACTGTCTCTAAACGAAACACCACCAGGGCCAGCAGACGCATCCTATGCACTGCAGTAAACTAAACGCGACCCAGTTAGTAAGGGAGCAATAGCTAGGGGCAGGGCTTGGGCTGATGTGCCCTGGAATTCTGGTGGAGCTGGCACCTCTGACCATGGAACCTGCGACCCTGGTCCCCATGTGGCCAGACGAGTCTGCTCAGACAGTGGGGCCACGCTGGTGCCTCAACCCACTGGCAGAGAAGTAGGGCTGCTTCTGCTTTCCGAGAGCCCAAGACACTCACAGCTGAAGCGCTTCTCTCACCAAATGCCAATACCCCAGATGAGAGCCTGGGAAACCAGAAAGACAAACAAACGACACCCAACTGGAACAGAGCAGGCTTGCCACCATTTTCACACATGCCGCCAACCAAAGCTAAAGATGGGGACAGGAAGAAAACCCAGCTGAATGGAAACAGCTAGCAAGGTGACTCCTCAGTCAGGGATACTGGCATCAAGAGCTGGCAGAACAGATTTGGAATTTGCATAAACACTGCTGAACAGAGGGAGGGAAAAAACCCTTCAGTAATCTCTGACAGAGGAAGTGAGTGGCCTTAACTAAGCATAGCTACGACACAACCTTATCTCCAGGTAGCTGATCCTTTGTTCAAGGCCACTGAGAGAGTCTCCATGGAGCAGAGGTCAGTTGTTCTATGACTGTCAAACAAAAATGTCACAACAAAACACAACAAAGGGTCCTTGAGTCAACTCAGGAGGAGCTCCCATCTTACATCAGCCCAGAGGTGTTAGTACCAATGATGCAAGGTTGCCACTGTGAGCACATCTGGAAACTCCGACCTGGGCAGCCGCCAGGTTTGGGGTCAAAGGTAAAAAAAAGATACACAGGATAAAGGTTCTCCTCTAAAATCAAAAGGGTTAAACATCTAGTAAAGACACAAGAAAAGGGAATTTGAAACACGTGGATTTTCTCACCGAACTCACTCACAGTCATGTTTGGAGAAACGCGACACCTTTTGTAGCAGCTCCTCTCTATTAGTTCATCCGGGAACCTTTGTGGAGCATTATACTGCTCACCTCCCTTAACACTGAGCAGAACTGCCCACAGAAATCCCCAAACATACTTGGGCTTCCATGCCCCTTTCCTGGACTATTCTGGGGGCCCCTCCTGCCTAGACCCCAAGTGCACACTGCCTCTGAATCCCTTCCTGTCCCATGCCATACAAATCAGGAGGCTCCCATTCCCAGCTCACCTGGGTGGACACCTGCCAACAGAAGAAACGCCGAACCCCAATCCATTCCTCCCTCTGGAATGCCCACCTTGCATGAAGTCCCATGCATTCCCCACTGAGGACTATCATTATTTTTTATGATCCACCCAGTTGGCTGTAAACCCTCCTCCAAAGTCTACCATGATGTGTGGCCCTCTCTTAGGGACTACACACAAGTAAGAATGTGATCTAACTTGTATTTCCTATTCACATTTCTCAACTCTGCGTCCTTCTCAGGACTGAACAGAAGGCTTGCAGCACATGGCTACGCATGCTGAGCTAAGGGGGCCCAGAGCAAGTCCCAGAACCCTGACCGGGGGCCCTGATGGGGTAGGGCATTCCAAGGGCCTGGAGACTTACACTGAGGACTGCCATCACAGGTGACAGTCCTTCCAAGGGAGGCCTGAGAAGGCAGGGGCAGGACAGACAGGCTTTCCCCAGTGAGGAGTGAGTGACCTGGGGATGAAAAGACTTGTCACTTTAATCCTTAGATTTTGAGAACATGTTTAAGCTTTGTCATGAGCAGGTAAACCTAAGAAAACTGTAACTACAAACAACAACAACGACAGCAACAAGAGTCCGTGCTGTTTCAAGTGGTGTGCACTAAGACTTCCTATTTCCATGGCGAGGACTTGTTATTTAAATACATTTTTTGAATTTCCAAGACTATGAACATTGCCTTAGGTTCTTTATGCCATTTCTCCACTTCCCACCATTTGTCCCCACGGTGAAAACACACTGCTGTACCTATAAACAGAGTAAGGCTCAAATAAACTCAACAGTGTCTGATTCATGATCGGATCTGTACGTATCTGTATTATCTGATTCCTACCTGTGTCAGATGCCTATACTCAGCCTTGAATGCATGAGAGACAACCATTTACCTTTTCATCTTGATCAAATAGTCAGGCAACTTCTGAACAATTCAGTGTGTAAGGAGCCAAAAAATTAAATAGGATACACTTTTTCTCAAAAAAGCTGTGGGCAAGAGAACTTTCTCCGAGTCAAGAAATCAAGCCCTGCCCAGGACACAGCAGAATGAGAGATTAGAAAGGTAAAACAGGTTTATCAAATTGTCTGGGGAGTGTCTTTTGTGTAACAGAAAGGCCAGTGCAGATTTTGAAGCTGAGTGTGAGTGCTGGGGAGTCGGACTCGGAGCAGTCTGATGGCCTGGCTCATCAGGGAGCACCAGGGCAACGACAGAGCCAGGAATGGAGTGGGCGGCCTGGGAACCTGCACACCACAGGCCTCAGGCCAGCACCGCACTGCTTCCCCGGGTTATGCACATCCTGCGTGGTTGCTGACGGCAGTCCAGGTGTGGTCGTCTGACACGATCGGGACAGCCAATGCATGCTATACCACCACCACAGGG
>PVKM010002802.1:12710-62014 GCA_004027735.1 Carollia perspicillata
CAGACTTGAGTGACTATGTGACTGTCATCCTTCTTTCTGGGGTGACAGAGGGCCATATAGCCTCAGCCACTGCTGTAAGGGTGAGTCCGAGCTGGACAGAAACACACAGGGTGGTGGTCCACGTTTAACTGCCGTTGACCTCCCTAACCCAGGTACTCCCTGCCCTAGGGCAGTGGTTCTGAGCCTCTGCCATGGAGTTATAAACCCCTTTGAAGAAGACTATACATGCCCCACAACCCACCGAGACCCTTGGTGTGCCCGAAACTGGAGACCCACGGGTCAGCACCATAGTACCAGGGCAACCGCGAGGGTGAATCGACAGCCCGCCCAACACCGCACGGACAGGCCTTGCACAAGATGCTGGCAGCCCTAGGCGACCAGAAACCTATGTGGGAAACTAGGAAACAACTAAGCTTTAGTGAGTGTGAAAAAAGGGGCGGGAACAGGTACTTCCTTATGAGGATTGAGGAAGTGTCCTAGGAAATGAAGAACCTACCCTTTCAACCCCAAGGGGCACTAAACCTCAAACACACAGGTGGTCTGAGAAATTCCTCCAGCAAGGTCCCAGTTACTAGTTATACCTAGAATGAAATTAGTTTGTCTATGCCAAAGAATGTCCTAGTTTCCCTTCTCAGCTCCACACAGAAAGCACAGACACTGGCTTGGCTGTGAAGAGTAGACAGAGGTTTCACAGAAGAATTTTCACCTGAAGACACTGGGGCAGAGGGAATGGCAGAGGAAAGGCTGAGGCCAGATGCCTTTGATGAACAGTGAAGGGTGGGAGTAGCTGGTGAACGCAAGCAGAACGGCACCAGGCCTCATTTCCCAGCAGTGTCCACGTGGGGAAGAGCCCCAGGACCGAGTCCATGCTGGAAACCCTGTGCGTTTCTGGGGAAAGGGCCTCTATCAGTAAGGGTCTTCAAAAGGACCAACAAGAGAAAGATCAAAACCAAGCTTTTCTATTCAAATTTGAAGAGTGATTATTGTAACAGAAAGATTCATCAAAGCAGCCTTTTAAAGAATAAACCCTCTCAGAATATGTAATTTACCCTTGAAGTTCTTTAAGAATATCACTTTGCCTAAAGTTAGGAAAGCATAAAAAAATTACAACGAATTTAGGGACATCAAGTCATTGCAATTTAGATGGAAACAGTCAAAACTGGCACTTATCACAACTAAGTGTCCTGATGCAGCCACAAATAGCCCTAAGATGAAAGACTACAGTCTTGACATTTACTTTCAGAAACACAACTTGTACACAGGAAAGGAGCTCATACACAGAAAAGGGACAATTGCCTGGTTTCATCCACCAGAAAAACTGTTAGAGTTAATCAACAAATTCAGAACAGTTGCAGAATACGAAATCAACATACGAAAATCAGCTGCATCTCTACACACTAACAAACTATCTGAAAACGAAATAACCCCATTTACAATTGCATCCAAAATAATACTGAGGAATAAATTTAACCAAGGAGATGAAGGTTAGCTACAATAAAAATGCCAGATATTGATGAAAGACACAAATAGAAAGATATTCTGTGCTCGTGTACTGGAAGAATTAATACTATTAAAATGTCCATACTACCAGCAAAGTGATCTATAGATTCAATACGATTCCTATCAAAATTTCAATGGCATTTTTCATAAAACTAGGGAAAAAAACCCTAAAATTTGTGTGGAACAGCAAAAGACCCCAAAATAGCCAAGCAATCCTGAGTAAGAACAGCAAAGTTGGAAGTGGCACACTTCCCAATTTCAAACTATACTGCAGGGCTATAGTAATCAAAACAGTATGGTATTGACAATAAAAAAGAGACACAGAGATCAACAGAATAAAATTGAGAGCCCAGAAATATAAATTCCTGCATACAGGGTCAATTTATATTCCACAAGGGAGCCATAAATGCTCTGTAAAGGACAGCCCTGCCCCGTGTAGCTCAACTGGCTGGGTGTCCTCCTGAAGAGCCAAAAGGTCACTGGTTCACTTTCCAGTCAGGGAATATGCCTGAGCTGTGAGTTTGGTCCCTGATTGGAGCATATACGAGAGGCAGCTGACTGATGTTTCCTTCCCTCTCTTTTCCTCTCTCTAAAAATAAACAAAGTCTTAAAAACAAACAACAAAAAATTTTTAAAAAATGAGCAAAGAATCTGACTAGACATTTCCCAAAGAAGACATACAATCAACAGATACATGAAAAAGTGCTCTACATCACCAGTCATCACAGAAATGCAAATCAATACCACAATGTGGTATCTCCTCAAACCTGTTAAGATAGCTATTATTGAAACAAACAAACAAACAAACAAACAACAAACAAACCAGAAATAACAAGGGCTGGAGAGGATGTGGAGAAATGGGAATCCTGCTGCACAGCTGGTGGGAATATAAACTGGTGCGGCCACTATGAAAAACTCTACATAGGTTCCTCAAGAAATTACAAATAAAACCAACAGAATATCCAGCAACCCAGTCCCACTGCTGGGTGTACGTCCAAAGGAGATGAAATCATTCCCAAGATACCTGCACTCCCGTGTTCACTGCAGCGTTCTTCACAATAGCGAAGACATGGAAATAACCTTAATGCCTACCAACAGATGAATGGGTTAAAAAAAAAGTGGTATATATATTCAATGGAATGTTATTCAGCCACGAAAATGGACCTCCTGATACTTGTGACAACATGGAAGGATTTTGAGGGCATTATGCCAAGCGAAATAAGCCAGACAAAGATTCTCTGTTCTCACTGTACGTTGCATACTGGAATCTAAAAAAACCAAACGCAGAGAAACAGAGCAGAATGGTGGCTGCCCTGTGCTAAGACATGGGGGAAATGGGGAAGATGTTGGTCGGACAATACAAATTTTCGGCTATAAGGTGAATAAGTCCTGGGATCTAACATATGGCGTAGTGTCCAGAATTAATAATACTGCATTATATAGATAAGCTGCTAAGAGAGCAGATCTTAAATCTTATCACTAAACACACACAAAAAGTAATTATGTGAAGTGATGCTGGTGTTAACTTAGCGTGGTAATCATTTCGAAATATAAATGTATCAAATTATCATATCATACACCTTAAAATTACATAACATTATACGTCAACTGTATCTAAATAAAGCTGGAAAAAATAAGAGCCCTCTCCTTAGTAAAAAAAAAAAAAAGAAAAGAAAGAAAACAAAATGAACATGATCATGAAAGTGAAATGACAACCCACAAGTGGAAGGAAATATCCGCGAACCAGGTACCCGATAAGGGATTTGTACCTGGAATGTATACAGAACCTTTACAACTCAACAATAAAGATGACCACATTTAAACACGTTAAAGGATCTGAATTGATATTTTTCCAAAGGAGATATACATGTGGCCCATAAGCACATGAAAAGATGCTCAATATCCTTAGTTTCAGAGGAAAGCAATTTAAACTACAATGAGATAGCATTTCATGCCTACTAGGATTCCTATAATCAGAAAGGTCACAAGTGTTGGCAAGGATAAGGAAGAAAGTGGAACTCTCAGACATGTCTGGTGGGAATGTAAGATACTGCAGCTACTTTGGAAGTCTTACTTAATGTTTCTCAAAAGGTTAAACATACTTACCACATGACCCAGCAATTCCACTCCTAGGTTTTCACCCAAAAGAAATCAAAACCATGCTCACCCATAAACCTGTACATGAAGGTTCAGTCATCACAGCCGAAAGGGAGCAACAACCCAAATGTCCATGTGATTCCTTCCATTTGTATGAAATGTCCATGATAAGCAAATCCAGAGACAGAAAGTGAATAGTGGTTGCCAGGAGCCAGATGGATGTTTGGGGAAAAATGAGGAGTGACTACAAATGGGTATAAGGTTTCTTTTGTGGGGACAAAGGTGTTTTAAAACTGTGGTGATGGCCCCACCGACCTCTGTATACTTTCTAACCACTGAATTTGTACATTTTAAATGGGTATATTGCATGATCTGTGAATTATGTCTCATTAAAACTAAATCCCCCCCCCCACAACATTTCACCAAGTTCTACGATTTTCTAATGTGGACCACCTGTTCTACTCCAGTATTTAAATACATTTAAAAAGAAAGAAAAGCTGTGCAAAGCCCCAGAGCCTGCCTCGCCCTTGGGCCTTTGCGGTGGGACATGTCCTCAAAGCCCACCACAGCAGTCCAAGGGGCAGCTCTCACGGCGCAGCATGGGACCTGCCACACAGAACAAGCTAAGTGGAGAGGCCAGTGGTCCACTGGGAGACTCAAGGTCCTGCATTCAAACCACTGGAACGCCATACTGTGTGGCCAGAAACTAGCACATCCTACAGTTCCTAATTGCTTCTCCCAAGCCCCAGGTGAACTGAGAATCCAAGACTTTCCTGATTTGGGACATACGGTGGTGCACAGTGCGTACTTCGTAACACGCGCCTTACATGATGGGGCAGCAGCTACTCATGAAAACACATTACCATCTCTTCAGCAACCGACTTTGAGACTCTGGGCACAGGTGTGGGAACCAGGCAGGGCCAACACAGTGGAGCTGCAGGCCCCTCCTCTTGGGGCCCCACAATCTGGCCTGCTGGACCCCAGCACGGAGCCCAGTGGTGGGTGGCCTACCTTGGTGGCTGTGGGGAGCGGGGCTTTGGCTTCTCCTTCTCCTTCTCCCGCTCCTTCTCTCTGTCTCGGTCTCTGTGTTGTCTGTCCTTCTCGTCCCGCTTGGCTCGCTCTCGCTCCCACTCCTCTTTCCTCCGCTGCCGTTCCTTGTCTCGCTCACGCTCACGCTCGCGCTCCCGTTCACGCTCCCGCTGCCGGCGCTCCCGCTCTCGGTCGCGTTCTCGCTCACGCTCCCGCTGTCTGTTCTCCCGCTCTCTTTCCCTTTCCCGTTCCTTTGTTGAGAAGCCAAACACACAGAGACATCAGCTACAATTTAAACACTTACAATGGAAATTACAGAGAAAATGCAGAAGAGCAAGCAAATGAAGATTAGGGAACAATCTCCGGTGGTAATTTTGTTTCAGTTTCTCCTTAAAACACAATGTTAAAAAATGAATTATATGCCAAATTAGAATGGAACACAACCTAAGCGTGAACTCTTCCAACGACTAATTCTGGACTAATCAGCATGCAAGGGCTGGTGTGAATTCTGGCTGCCAGCATACGATCCCACGGGCCTCCCTGGCTTCGACTCTTCCCGTGCAGAGACTTCACAAAGGCTCAGACCCGGGACACCTGAAGCTCTCTGCATGGTGGTGTTTGGAGCTGTGCGGGCATCCCAAAGTGGTGGCTCTCACATTTCTAACACAGTCGTCGAACACCTTTCCGAATCATTACTCTGTTCTCATTCATTTATCTGCTCTAATGTTCACAGTTAAAAGTGAATAATGCCCAAATCATAGCACATCGACAGATTCTGAGCTTTAGGTGGTCTGCGCGTGGAAATGAAGTGCACTGCTGACCTTCATGCTGGCCCACCTGCCCCTGGGATACAGTGGGGGAATGTGGTGGAAGGGACTCTAGCGGGTCCCTGCTACTTCCAAGGCTGCCCTACCTGGCACAAGGCACTGTCCCCCTGTACCACAGCCCCACTGAGGAATCTGCTCTACTGTGTGGAGGGGCACAGATGGTCAACCAGGGTCCTCGCCTCTCCACAAGCTCACCGTCTGATGAGTCCCCAGGGCAGTCACCTTCTTTTGGTCCTAAAAATGCATGACTCTGTCACGTAAGTCATAGCACAAAAACTACTAAATTGCCTCTAACTGACCTCTTCCTAGGGGCAGCTTTTTCATACCACCCCAAAAGCATAAGACTAGGGACTCAAAGGCTGAAGCACATACATTTACAAATATACTAAACTCTCAACAGAAATACTAATATAGACTGGTTGTCCACTAGACTAAGGGATGGTTGGCAGAGCACAAAGGAATGCACCTAATTGGTTAAGCATGACCATGATAAAAGCTATTGCTAAGGAGCCTAAAAAAATAACTCTTAAGAGAGTAGAACACACTCCCCTGCAAACTTGTATCAACAACCCAATTAGCAAATCTAATTAAACAAAACAAAACAAAGAAACAAAAAAAAATGTAGCAAGAACACAGATAAACCCAATGAAGTCTCTATTCAAATCACCACAAATTTGATTTGTGGATCTGAAATTAGCTCTTCAGAGTCAATTTGGACTAGAGTTAGTACACTCTACCAACATAATTAAGCTCACATAAAGTCCTATAAATAAAAAAAGAGGGCGATTTTAACAAATTAATTAGTGAAGTTCAGATCTGCAAACATAAGTCCTACTTACCCGGTAATTGTGGTACGGTTCTGTTTCTGTATATTGTACCCTGAAATTCTCATACTGCCCACCACGCCAGAACCGTTCTATTTCATAGTCATAATAAGGATCTGCATAAGGCTCAAGTCTGAAAAACAAACAAACACAAAACCAAATAAAATATTTTCACTTAAAAACAGTACTGCAAACATACTACATAAAAACGTTAGCAAACAGAATCCAAAACATTAATAATATACCATGACTAAGTGGGATTTACTCCAGGAATGAAAGGTTCAGTCGCTATTAGGAAATTTATGAGTATATCTCATATGATAATAGACCTAAAGAGAAAAGTCATAGGATTCTATCTACAGATAATGAAAATATCTACAGATACTGAAAATGACAAAAATTCAATACTCCTTCCTAATGAAAATACTCAAGAAAACAGGAAACAGCCCTGGCTCGAGTGGCTCAGTGGCTTGAGCACTGGCCTGTGAAATGAAGTCACTGGTTCGATTACCAATTAGGACACACGCCTGGACTGCAGGCCAGGTGCCCAGACGGGGGTGTGTGAGAGGCAACCGACTGATGTATCTCTTGCATGTTTCTCTCCCTCTCTTTTTCACTCCCTTTCCCCTCTCTAAAAGTAAATGAATAAAGCCCACATCTCACTTCGGGGGAACAGGGAGGGCATTTCTGCAGGACTGGGATGAGGCAAGGGGGCTGCCGCCTCCCCAGTGCCCCAGCGTCATGCTGGGAGGCACTGCCAGTGCCACCAGACTAGAGGTGTCCAAGAGAGGCATGACGGAAAAAGAGTGAAATGATCTCAATTTGTAAAATTAATGATGTTATGCCTGAAAAATTGAGACCTAATGATAAACCCAATTCAAACAGCCAGAAGAACCTAGTAAAGCAGATGAAGAAAAACTAGCACACAGAAACCAACACCTTATACACAAACTTTCATGTACCTTCTACTGGGGACCTGGCTGGTAACCCAGGCATGTGCCCTGACTGGGAATCAAACTGGTGACCCTTTGGTTTGCAGGCTGGCGCTCAATCCACTGAGCCACATCAGCCAGGGCTATTTGAGGGAAACTTTAAAATGCTCCTGAAAGACGCAAAAGTTGCCGCCATCCCCAGTCATCTTCATGTCCTTCTCTGCTGGCTGCTTTCTAGGAAATCTCTCCTCTGGTGTTTCCAGTGCCCCTGCCAGACATAACCCAAGGCTGCCTCTGCCAAATGACAAAGCTCATTCTCATCCCAAAGAGCCAGACATCTTTCTAACAATCTAACCCTCACACCACTCAGATAATATTTAATGACAACAATCAGGAACTACGCAAAGAGGCCTGCAGGACCACATCTGCTACACAGAAAGGAGAGAATACAGTCCCCGAGGCAGAGACTTTTCCCGTGACCTTAAAAATACAAAACCAACACAATACACAGCCAATGAAGACCCCAGAAAACACTTTTCCAGAAGGGTGTGAGGGTACATGCTCTCCCAAGGAGGGAGAGTGCAGGCAAATTCGTTTTGCGGAAACCGGTTAAGCAAAATAAAAATGGCCCCTCTCCTCCAGGATTTCTCTGTTTTAGGGTATAGCAGATGGGGAAAGGGCATGTGGCATTCTCCGTCTGCTTCTCTCAGAACCAAGCCTGGGCTGCCTGGGCCTGCAGGAGTGCAGAAAATGCCGTCATGAACTCAACCTGGCAATCACTGCCTCCTCAGTCACCATATCAAAAGAAGAAAGCTGGCAAGGGTGGATTCCTAGGCCTGGGGTATGTAGCCTGACAGTGGCCCTGGTTTACTAAGCAGCTCTATTTCAGAAGGGCTATTGCCAATGACCTTATTCCTTGAAGATGACATCCTGTGCATCTTAGGGGCCTCTTGTGCCCTCTGAATCAGACTCCTTTGGGACTCAGCGGGGCACTCCTGCTACAGTGTCCCACAGCCCCACTCAGAGATGACATTTCTTAAGGACTCCTGTGCATGAGGTCTTACAAGTCAGATGGCATTTAAGTAAAGTGACCGAGGTGGTGGAAATGGAACTTTAAAAGCTATATGAATTGGTCGCCCTGGCTGGTGTAGCTCAGTGGATTGAGCTCGGGCCTGCGAACCCAAGGATCGCGGTTCGATGCCCAGTCAGGGCACATGCCTGGGTTGCAGGCCAGTTCCCAGCAGGGGACACATGAGAGGCAACCATACATTGATATTTCTCTCCCTCTCTCCTTCCCTTCTAAAGATTATTAAATAAATAAATCTTTTAAAAAAAGCCATATGAATTGGGATGTGTCTGGCTAGAAAAGTATTATTTCTACTAACTGATTCTGCTAGGTAAATCTAATTCCAAATAAAAGTATAAAGAAAAAACTGGTCTTCCCATTCTCTATACCATCTCAGAATACTTCCCCAGGAGTCCTCGAACGAGCAGCTTTTCCACAGGTTCTACAACCAAGTACACAGCTCCACATGACCAGAACCCGACCACATTGAGAAGGTTCTACGTGACAACTATTCAGTTTTTCTATCTCTAAAACTCAGAATCAGGTCTGACGGCCTATATTTCTGGAACTGAAATCAGTGGTTCTCCCACTTTGTTAGGCACCAGAATCACCTGGGGTGCTTGTTCAAGAGCGCCAGCTGGGATCCACCCTCCCTAGAACTTCTGATAGGACAACTTTGAAAGAGTGCATTTCCATTAAGCTCCCATGTGAGGTCGACTGTGGTCCAGAGGCCACCCCTAGAGAGCCACAGCTTTCAGTCATTTCACCACCTTTCCCACTTGGGCTGTAACCCTGGCCTCAGGCCTGCTGTGTCACAGTGTAAGGAGCATCTGAGCACAACACAATCACACAGCGGGGTCCTGGGAAGTGAGAATCACTAAGGCTTGGTCATTTTGAGCCTGCTGTAAAATTCCAACTTAGTTTCTCAGTCACCCTTCCACAGTGCAAAGCGCATCCTGCTTTGCCAGCTGTTACATGAGAGCTGGCCAACTTGGGTGGAGGAGAGGCCTGCTCTGCCCTGGTTTCCTTCTGTAGCCAAGCCGCACTTTCCTCCCACTTCCCCAGGCCCAGCCTCAATGACCACCTTGAAGATGCCAGCATAGCTGGCCCACATCCCCTCCTCAAGAGATCTGAATTCTAGGCCCTACTCCCAGCATTTCAGTCTTAGAAGTCCCTCTCGCCCCTCACCATGGCAGCTACTCTTTCTGCTTCTGTAGCCACCTAGAAAGCATGTCTTTATGTTAAGTGCTCTCCATTAAAATAGCAGGCTGGCTTCTGCTGGGTGGGCCCTGGCTGACACAGCCCTTGTACTGAGAGCCATCAGAAATGGCTGGGGCCCTTTCTCACCTGACACACACACAAGGACCATTTTCAGAGGTCTGGACCAGGTCTAGGCGGGGCCTGGCACATGCGTATTACAAAAACGTTAGTTAATTCTGATGCACAGTCGATGTTGAAACAACAAACAAAATACAAGTAAAAGCCTGTCTCTAAGGCCCATTCTCAGAAGCTTCTATCTGAGAGTCCCGCAGCACTGATCTTTGCCAACAGAGGAGGCAGCAGCCCTGTCAGCCTGGCACCAGACATGGGGGAGGACCAGAGCACAGCTGCTTGTGCAGCCAAGGCCACCACAGAACCAGGCCTGCCAGACTGTTCCCCATCGGGCACACTTTCTGGGTCTGTGCTCCAGCCAGCACGGGAAACAGAGTGTCAAGGGTGGAACGTGAGGTTCTAAAGCCTCTTCTCTCACCAGTCACAAGAACCACACTCAGAGAAGGCTCTGTATAAACTGGCTCCTGTGACTGTCACAGGAGCTTCTTGCCCAGGCAAGAAGGACAGGGTCATCACCTTCACTTACACTATAAAGAGGTGAGGCCCCAAGACTTATGGCAATATGCCCCCAGCAGTAGACATAGCTCTCGCTCGGACATTCCTGCGATCGAGTACTTTCCCCACACACAGAATCAGAAAACGAAGTTTTAACTGTTTTTTAAATCTCTACCCTTCAACCTCTAAGCTGTTAGCGCCACGACAGGCGTGAACACTAGAGCATCCTCCCTTCTCCTCCCCTCTCTGCAAGCAGGAAGCCCAGAGGAGCATAAACCAGGAATGGAGGAGCGTGAGACAGCCTAGTGGGCCCAGGTCAACACTACTGAATCCTGGAACACAAGCATTGTATGAGTTCCTTTTTACTGTGCACCTTTTACTGTCATTTCAGCCAGAAGCCACTGATTGCTGCTTTCCAGGAACAAGCGTAAATGAAGTGTTGCTATGAGACTAACAGGGTGCTAAAGCAAGTTCTCATCACTGACCTGTGCTCACACTGCACTGGCTGCTCAGGAGAAACCTGGCCTGTTTCTGTCCCCTTAGAGGTGAGTGCAACAAACCTGGGCTTTCCCCTGGGAGTGGGAGCACTGGGAGGTGAGTGCTGACTTATTATGTCACACAATTTCTGACTGGGGACTGAACCTGCAACTAGGTATGTGCTGATGGAAAATTAACCCTTTGGTGCACGGGGTGATGCTCTAACCGAGCCACCCAGCCAGGTTAAGCATCGGGCAGAATAAACCAAGACAGCCTTTACCATGACAATGGTCACACCTCCCTGCTCCTGGACTTAGTGACAAACTGCATAGGTTTTCCTGGTTCCTGGGTAACTTGGGAAGAGGTGAAGACTTATGGGGCTTCATGAACAGCCATAAAAACTCTCAGAGCTTGTAGGAGGCCAAATGGGCGTGAGCCCTTCTCAGTCACATGGCCCTGACACAAAAATAAAAAATTTCCTTCATGGAAACAAAACACTGAGGCAAAGTCAATTGCAAAACGTCTGGCATGACCTCAGGGACATTGTTCTTAGTCCAGGGAGTGTGGGCAGGTACTTGCCCCCACATGACTTGGGGACCAATGTGCTGCTTCCCTGCAGGACCTGAGCCCCACGAAGCCGGGGACTACTTAATTCTCTTTCAAAGGGGGATGAAGAGGTAAACCATTCCTCACGTGGTGTCTCTGACATCTCTTGTGATCCGATAATTCCAATCTCGGAAAACTTCATTTTCTTTGTCAAACTCCCGTTCATCTTCACCAATGGTCACAGTAAACCTTTTCTCTTCAAAATCAGGCTCCTGTTCTTTTCGAATGGTTGCTTTTTTTAAAACCTACCATCGTGAGAAGAAGCCAACACAAGTCACTGTTAGGAAAAACAAAGGGAAGCCTGTCCTGATTTGACCCACAGAAGCTTGGCCAGCATGGCACGGCTGGGTGCTCAGTGGGCAAAGCGCCTCAGCTCTGTGCCTCGGGTGGACGGAGGACCCCATGTGCCTTTCTTCGGGACTGGAGCACCCTGTCATCACACACGGCTACAGCTGGCAGTCAGGACAGGCCCACTAGGCAGCACCACGGGGCTTCCTCATTCTGGGAAGGGTGATTTAGGTGGTTGCTTCCTAACAGTAGTCCTGGTATTGAACCAAGGAACCGCAGATACTCTTTCAGGATGAGGACCAAGTGTGGAGAGGAAGATAAGTCTGCTGGTGGCTGAAGAAGCCATTCAAATCTCAGAGGAAAGGAGAGGTGATGAACTATGTGCTATGGGAGGGAGAATGGTTTTGTTTTAGACTGTCATCTCACTGAAGAGCAACCAGTGTAGGGAGCTCAGAAAGTAGCCTGGCCATCCAGGGCCAGAGTGCGGCCTGGAGTAAAGGAGTGGGAAGAGGGGAGGCCCGTGTTCACTTTGTGGATCTCAACGGAGAGGATGGCTTCTCCAGAAGACAGGCACTCGGGGTAGCAGTGTGCACTACTTCTGGGGAGTGGCTCTGAGGGGCTGGGGGCTGCAGCACCAGCTGGGTATGGTCTAGTGCTGTCCAAGTCACATGAAGACGGGGGCCTGTATTCTACACTGGGACTCCCTGGTTTTCTGAGCTTGGTCATGGCCTAGCATGCCTCAGACAGACAGTTAGAAATCATTTTCCATTCTCTAGCTCTTCAAAGAAATCACAGAAATATACCTCACTTCAGAGGCTTTACTGAGTTTTTGATCACTGTCTCTGGATCAAGGAAATGCTAGTTTTGTGCAAGGACCGCCACTAGTATTTTTCTTCTCAGGTTTCCTGCTGAAGTCTGTTACCTCCTTTGCATGCCGAAGTCCTCGTTCCCAGGCACTCTCTGTAGGGGGTTCTGGAGGGGGTGGAGGCAAAATTTCATCAACTACTGGCCCACCCTATTAAAAAATGAGAAGGGAAAATTTGAGAAAGCGAACAAAACTTTAAAACCTGTAAAGAAACAAGAGCAAAAACACCTGGAAGCATCCGGAAGGCAGCTCTGTAACTATGATGTCACAGAAATGCCTTTTGCACAAGGGAATTAACGTGCTCTTAGTTAAGAGTCACAAACAGCTTAAATGTCTGATTTGCTAGCACCGAAAAAAAGAGGTGTTTACGCACCCAAGGGTTGGCAGGCATCAGTGGGTGAGGTCCGAGAGGTGGGGCACCATTAGGTGGGAAAGGTTCGGCTTTGGTGATCAGGGAGTAGTTGCCCTTGTCGTTGACTCCAGGGTGTATAAACCTACAATTCATTCCCCAGGTACAGTTACCTAAGGAAACAAAAGTTAGGTTAGAATGTGTCTACAAGAGCCCAAGTGCATGAGGCCAGATTCCTGCCTGCTTTGCTTAGGTTTTCCTGAGGGCTCGTGATGTGCCAGGCAGTGTGCTGAGCACACACACTGACAGGTTACTGGTGTCACCCTCCACCTTGTAAGGTGCGTGAGCCCGCATATGGACAGCCCAAAGCCAACTGGCTGCAGCGAGGTGTGTGGGCTCACCCCTCACATCTGAGCCCTCCACCCTCACCTGCACACGGCACACACACCCAGGTCTTTGGCAGGCAGGCCTGAACAGTCCCAGGTCAGACCCTCAGCCAGGGAGTGAGCAGTACTTCCTAAAAGGCTCCTGAAGGGGGTTGGCCATGTGTTAGAGGAACTGCAGCCCCTTTTCCAGGCTTATCATGTGAACAGTTCATTTCCCCCTTAAAACAGAAAAGTCCAAGAGCTTCTCAGACAGAGGCAGACCCTGCTCTGTGCGTTTACTGCTCAGTGAAAGACACCATGACCCAGTGAGGCTCACAGGTGCACATACAGGACCCTGCCTCTGACTCAAAACCACTCATAATGAAATAAGAATTATGCTTTTTAAGAAGCATAAAAAGGAACAAAATTCTGAAAGCTTGTCCCATGGTGGTCTTTACCAGCTCTGTAAATTTGCATTTTTCCGATCGAAAGCCTCACAAACCATTACAGTATATTTTTGGTACTTGAAACACATAGATAATTATAATAAATTAGGTGTTTATACTTTACAAAAAAAGGAATCATCATTTCGTATTATTCAGTGAAGAGAACATCAGGGTTATTCAAGGCAACCACTTACCTTTCAACATAGAAGAAGTCAAAGTTTAAATGTAATCACTGAGTGAATGAATCACTTAAAATTTTTAATTTTTAGAGTAGGTAATATGTACAAAGGCTCAAAAATAAATATGGCACACAATATGTTTCAAAAGACATTTTCAATGGGTTAACGTGTAGTTAAATATAAACTATTAAAAAATATAGTCCTGGCTGGTGTGGCTCAGCCCTGGCTGGTGTGGCTCAGTGGACTGTGTGCTGGCCTGCAAACCAAAGGGTTGCTGGTTCGATTCCTAGTAAGGGCACATGCCTAGGTTGAGGGCCAGATTCAAAGTAGGGGGAGCAGAAGACACAACCACACACTGATGTTTCTCTCCCTCTTTTTCTCCCTCCCTGCCCTTCTTTCTAAAAATAAATATACAAAACCTTTATAAAAAATAAAATAAAAATATATATTCACTTCTAAACATGATACTCCATTTGAACATTTCTCTCTACAAAACATGATTTTCCTTGTGCAATGTAAATTAAAGAGAAGTAATCAATGGGTATGTAGGAAAAAGCTAAATTTTACCTTTCAAACATGAATATTTAAATTTGTATTAAAACCAACCTAATAGATTGATCTAAATTAAATATGAAATAAAGCATGCTTAAAATTGCTTCTCTGGGAATGCAAAAATGACAGATTAGCTTTTAAAATTCCTAATAGTGTTTGAGAAATCACATGTAAGTCAGAGGGGAAATACCGTACTACAGGGGATTCAAAATGCCAGAGTCTTAGGTTTAAAGAAAAAAAGACTACACAGTCTGTCCACACAAAACATCAGCCACGAGCGAGCCACTGTCAAGGCAGCTCTTTCCTGACCCATATTGGAAGGGGAGAAAAGAGAAACAGGTGGGTAAGAAAAAAACACACGAGGAAAGTGAGAGGCAAGAGCAGGAACACGTGCCTCCCAGAGACACTGGTGGGTGACTGAAGCCCGACCCTTTGGGGCCCCCGCTCCCGGGCATGCTAAGATCCTTGCTGAACATATGTCTGGACCCCTGGCCATCAAAGAGAAGGGCAGATGCCTAGCAAATGCAGCCCAAAAGATAGCAATTAGAACAGTACAGCCCCATTAGCCACTGTAAAGTGAATTTTTATCTGTGTAGAAAAGTCTGGAAGGATATACCCCAAACTGTTATGACTATGGAAGGAGACTTTTATTTTTTACTGTCTTGACTCATTAGCACATATTACTTTCATAATTTAAAAGATCAATTTATTAGGAAAAAAATTCTTTGGGAAATGGAAGCAAAATTCAATCTTCTGGTTTTAAAATTGTATGGTGGTTGCCCTGACTGGTGGCTCAGTTGGTTGGAGCATCATCCTATACCCCCAAAAGGCTGCAGGTTCAAATTCCTGGTCAGGGCACACACCTAGGTTGCAGGTTCGATCCCCAGTTGGGACATGTATAGGAGGCAACTGATTGAGGTTTCTCTCTCTTCCTAAGTAATAAACATATCCTCAGATGAAGACTTAAAAAAAAATTGTATGGCAGACTGCTTCTGATAGAAACACCACAAACACAAAAGTTAAGTGGATTGTGATTCTGACTGGATGAATAAATAGGCTCATGATTACATAAGAACAGGAATATGAGCCAGACGGGAACAAAAGAAATAGAAACCGCTGTGACAGGCACTTTAATGGGACAAGTTTCTTCATCTTGGCGAACACAGGGCTTCAAAGGCATTGATGGTATTCCATTTCTTAACTGGATGGTGGGCACATCAGTAATTGTTTTATTTGTATTACTTTCTATACCTGTGTAAACATGATAATATACATTATATATAAAATATTTTATAATAAAAATAAGATGTAGACAAAAGGGAAAAATATGCAAATACTCTAAAAGGTATTTAGTGAGGTCTCCATGCCTCTAGGGCTCTCCACAGAGGCAGTTATCAATTTATCAAGGAATTGATCAATCTGTGCACCATCCCTATTTTTCCTGTTATACATACACTGTGTTGAACCTTGCTTTTTTTTTCACTAAATAATATATCTACAAAAAATATATTATCTCTCTCTCTACAAAAAAGGAACCTACAGGCTCAACAGCAACAAACCCAAACTCTTATCACCAAAACAGACGATATAATATGCAGGAAACCTAAAGGGGCCCCGTAGAAATCAAGGAAACTAGACACCGAGATGACAGGACACGAAATCCATGTCTTCCGTGCCAGCAACCCCCTGGTCACAACCACACTATACACGCCCGAGGAATTCATCTTGCCCATGGTGTGAAATGTCAGGAGAAGCAAGCATGAAAAAGCACGCTGTGTCTATGGGCATACATTTGAGCCTGTGTGTGTGTGGGGAGGGTCCAGAAACGCTAACCGGATTTTAAATTTGTGATGGTTGGTTCCACTGGTGACCAGCACAGTGCAGTGCTGATTAGACTTCCTTATTTCTATGAGACGTAGTACTCTTATTTAAATGTACCTTGCTCCCATTTCCTGTTAGTCTAAATAACTCAGAACAGAGAATAATCAGATTGTGGAAATACAATAAAGCAGTTTAAAGTACTTCATGAGAGGAAGCAGAATATTTAAGTCTAATAATTAAATACTAAGAACAAACCTAAGCTCTACGAATGCATACTCTAACAGGCATAAACCCACCAAACCATTACACACGAAGTTGCAATGATATAGCAAGAACTTGTGCGTCCTTTCCATGTCACAGAAAACTGTGACAGAAATGGATAGACAGCCACTGTCACATCCAACAGTATTCTGAGATACTTTAACTGCTTTAAGAAATACATTATGGTAGCTGAAAAATTAAAATAATTTCTGGACTGCTTCTTCATAAATAATGTAGACTTGACTAACTTTTTAGGCTTAGGAACCCAGAAGGGCCTTTCTTTGAATGGGTTAAACTGATGTTTACTGTACAGATTAAATTGATATTTACCGTAGAAATTAAAACTGAGAACATTTAAAGACCTAATATGCAACACATATAATTTAACAATATCGACATAAATGTTTTATGAAGACTAGCTATATTTAGAAAATACTCAGTGACCTAACATTGTTTTCCTTTTCACAAATCCTTTAATGCTGACACAGAGCAGAAAACAGCTGGGTTCTCGCGTCTGCTTCTGCATTCAATGTTGGTGCTGGGCTGTTTTAATCGAATATCCAGCTGCAGGGAGTATGTAGCTGGACAAGGAAGGGGCATTTTAATAGCCTTTTCAGGTACTCCTGAATGTTCTTTGATGCCAAACTTGACGAGCGAGGGCTTCCTCAGGTAGCCGCAGTGCCAGATCGGGAACCCTATCACGATACCGAACTGTTTCCAACTCCGTTCCACAAAAGGGCACTAGTTTATCTTGAACTGGGAGTGGCTCTTCTGCCCCTGGTATGATTTTGTAACATCACCCAGTGGTCATCTGGAAAAGTTCACTGAACACTGAAAAGCTGTCGAGCCCACAGTGGAGATACTAGCTCTCCCCAAAATTCTGATTTTCACTTGAGAGCTCTAATTCCATCATTAGCAACAGTAATGTCAGCTGTTCTCCTTGAAGCAGCAGGCTCACTTGGTGGGTCTTTGAGAAGACTCGGCTCTGCCCCACCCTGGTGTATCATGGTCCTTTCTGCAAGTGAACACGCACTCCGTGGGAAGCTCACGGTGCCAATCTCGAATGTCCTCTCCCTGGAGATGACCTTTGTTGTACTTCAGTGCACAGCAGAGGGGCTCCGTGCGCACTTCTAATTCATCACGCTGAATACAGAAAGACATATACTAGGGCTCTTCGTGGGGCGATAAAAACGTTCTAAAACTGGATTGTGGTGATGGCTGCACAACTTGGTAAATTTAATTAATCACTGAAAACAGGCAAATTTTATGGCAGGTAAATTACATCTCAATAAGTTTTTCTTATTTAAAAACCAGTACAAGTGTAAAACAATTAGAATTTTTACTGCTCTATCACAGACTTAACGTAAAACTGGAATTACTTAACTGTGAGTGCACAATGGTCAATATCTGACTATTAGTACAGACTTAGGATTATTATGAAAATAGTTTTGACCTCAGGGGTCCCCTGAAAAAGTCTCAAGGACCCCTAGGAGTCCAAAGACCGCACTTTGAGAACTGCTGCTTTAAACATAAGAGAGAACATGGATTCTAAAGTGGGCAACAGAAATTTCTCCAAAGACATTCAAATGGCCAAAAGTACATAAAAAGCTGCTCAGTAGCACTAACCGTTAGGAAAATGCAAATTGAAACCATAATGAGGTGAGGAGATACCACCCTCATTATCCATTAGGATAGTATTAAAAAACCAGAAAATAACGAATGTTGGTGAGGATGTGAGAAACGAACTCTTGTGTACTGCTGGGGATGTAAAATGGTGCAGCTGCTGTGGAAAACAGTATGGCAGGGCCTCAAAAAATTAAAAACAGAACTCTTAAAATGTTCAGTGACCTATGCACACACTCAAAAGAGGTGAGAGCAAGGTCTTAAAAGAGATATTTGTGCACCTATGTTCACAGCAAGATTACTCACTAGAGTTCAAAGGTGGAAGCAACTCCTGTGTCCGCTGTCTGATGACTGGATAAACAAAATGCGGTCTACACTCGCAACAGTGTCACTCAGCCTCAAACAGGAAATTCTGACACATGCTACAACATGGATAAACCTCGAGGACGTTCTGAGTAAGATATTCTTATTCTGAGTAAAATAAGCCAGCCGTGAAAGGACAAATACTGTATGATTCCACTTATATTAGGCGCCTTGAATGGTCGAATTCGCAGAGACAGAAAGTAGAGTGGCGATCACCAGGGGCTGAGGGGGATGGAGCACGAGGAGTTAGTGTCTCACGATTTAGTTCTACAGGATGGAAAGTCCTGGAGGTGGATGGTGCTGACAGCCACGATACGAACACACTCAATGCCACTGAATTCTATGCTTAAAAATGGCCAACATGGTAAATTTTATGAGTATTTTACCACAATTAAAAAAAAAGAGAGAACAGAAAGCAGCTGAAACAAGGAAGCCTGGCTCACAGAACAGGTTGGGCCCTACTGGCAGCTGGGGAAATCAGAAATGCAGAGGAGGACAGTCTGAAGAAAATACTATTTATGCCTTTGTGAATAGAATGTTGTGGACTGATGATTCACACAAATATAATATAAAGTCTGCCCATAAAAAGTCCAGCCATTGTTAATGTAACAAGAATGGTTTGCGTGACATCGATGTAACCTGGCAGTCGAGGAGAGTGGGCTGGAATGTGCGTGTGTGAACAATGACGACTTCACTGTACTAGTCAGTGGGGGCGGTAGATGTCGCTGAGTGAGCATGTGCACTGTGTGGCCACTGCATTCAAAATGAGCAGAGCAACAAATCTCCATCAAGTTTTGCATTAAGCTTGAACATTCCTCCACAGAAACTATTCAGATGGCCACAGCTATGGGCAACTGGTGACTGGTAGCTTCTTCACAACAATGCACCCACTCAAGCATCACGTGTTGTGCAGGGTTTTTTTTTTATGAAACATGAAATCACCCAGGTGACTCAGGCCCCCTACAGCCCAGATTTGGCGCCCTATGACTTCTGGCTTTCCCCAAAACTAAAATCACCCTTGAAAGGGAAGAGATTTCAGGCTGTTGATGAAATTCAAGAAAATACAACGGGGAAGCTGATGGCAACTGGGAGAACCGTGCGAGGTCCCAAGGTGCCTACTTTGAAGGGGACTGAAGTGTCATTGTCCTACGTACAATGTTTCTTGCACCTTCTTTAATAAACATCTCTTTTTCATAGTACATGGCTGGACTTTCTGGACAGACCTCATACAGATGCAAAAATATACCATAAGTAGTATTGGTGCTGTAAAATGTTTCAATTTGTATTTGTAAGTACATTTTGTTTTTAATGGTCACAAATATTAATGTGTCCATTTGGCCGATTAAATAAAGATCACAACTTGTAACAGAAGCATTGCTAACAAAATTCAAGAAAGATTTTCTCTCAAATTGAGTTATAATTCATATACCACAAAGTATCACTACTTAAAGTATATAATTCAGTGGGTTTTAGTACATGCAAAGTTGTGCAGTCACCACCAGTTCCAGAACATTTCATCACCACAGAAGGAAACCCGGTACCCATGAGATATCACCCCTTACTGTCCCATTCCCCTGGCCTACATATACAATGACTAATTTTTCTTTATTTCTCTATGGATCTGCCTGTTTTGGACAGTCACATAAATGAAAATGTGCAGCATGCGGTCTTTTGTGTTTGGCTTCTTTCTTTCCCTTGGCATAATGTTCTCAAGGTTCATTCATGTTGTAGTATCAATACTTGATTCCTTTCTATGGCTGAGTAGTATTCCATTGTATGGTTAAAACAAATTTTATTTATCCAGCCTCAGCTGATGGACATTTGGGGTGTTTCCATTTTTTGGCTATTGTGAATAATGCTGTTATGTTCATGTACAAGTTTTTGTGTGAAGGCTTTCATTTCTCCCACATGGGTACCCAGAAATGGAATTGCTGGGCCGTATGGTAGCTCCACCCTTCAACTTTCTGAGGGACTGACAGACATTTTATGTTCCCATCAGCAGTGTATGAGGGCTACATTTCTCTGCACCCTCACCAAGCACAACAAACTTAAAGTTACTTCTCCTACTCCTGGGGGCAACTTAAATGTATCCATCTCAATGGATGCAGGTTGGCAAAAACATTTACATCTCAAAATTTTCTCATAACTAAGAAAAAAAGCCAGAGTTATGTTCTAGAACACTGAAAAAAATCAACCATTTCCTTTTGTACTCTATCACAATTCTCTGTAGAATAAACAAAGAGTTTAGGAGGAAAGGTAAATATGTATATTTAAAAATATTCCTGAAACAAGTTACTGACCATGCCCAATTAAGCTGCGAAAAGGCCGCTTGCCACTACCTTCCGATTTTTCTACTGCAAAAAGCCTTACCCACTGGTCTCACTCCCTGAAACTCAAACTGAGCACTTAGTTTGACCCTGGAGGCACCTCACTCCTATTGTGACATGACCCCGGGACGTCCACGGAGATGGTGTCCTGTCCTTGTCCATCGGGATTCTGCTGATGATGCTGATCTGCAGTTCCAGCAACAACTTCACTCCATTTGTAGGCAGGCTTCTCTTGCTAAATTCTGGAAACTACTCCAGTGGTGTGACCCCAGCACCTGGACTAGAGCCTCAGTGTCATGCGTGGTGGACACTGCTGCCCCCTGCTGTGTGGCTAGCTCTAACTAGCCAGCAGGCTTCTCACTCCCCAGTTTGTGAACAGTGCTAATTGCAAATGACTGCGAATACACTCAAGTTATGTATACATATTTGTCTCCACTGCTTTCATCTAAAAATTTCCAAGATATGTTGACATATGATCCCAAATCATTATGGAAAGGAAGTCTTCTGCTTAAGTTTAAATTTTCTGAAATACTGACACTTCCAGTATTTTCTAAAATGTATTGCACGCTTGTCTGCATTCGTAGGTAGGGTGGCTCTGCTGCTCATGATGTAATGTCTGCTCTACAACACCTGACTGTGCTGGCTGCCCTCCCGAGGGCACAGCAGAGCCCACCACACACAGGCAAGCCAAACTGTTTTAGGCATGGCAGAAACAAATGCATGAATAGCACAGGCCAAGTACACACGCCTCCAGGAGCAAGCTGAGCTGGGTCCTGAGTGTGCTGGCCCCTCGGCTCCCATGTACCCACATCATAAGGCCATCCCTCGGTACAGAGATAGGGTCATTCAAGGGCCACTGCAAGTGCAGAGCTGCCTTTCCGTGAGAGGGGGCTCCACAGTGCCCTTGCAGCCCCGCCCTCCCCGTGTGGTCAGTCACAGCTCCCTCCGGCCTCATCAAGTGCCTCTAAGTCTTAAAGCTCACAACCGCTCTCTGCCCCTCCAAGCCTCCCCTTCCTTCTGGCTTCACTCTGGGTCCAGGAGAAAGAAGTCTGGCCTCTGGAGCAGGGGAACTTTGAGGGACTAAAGAGAGTGAATATCGTATATTTTGTACCTTTAACCTGGTCTCTGAATGGTATGGAATTTGATATTGGTGGAAGAAGAGTGGATAATGGTGTCACAACATCTGGAAAAGAAGTACAGGAAGCTCTTGTGAACTTTAGACGGTACACGCAGGCTGGGACACTGAGCAAAGTCATCAAGGGCAGAGTAAAATTAAGAGAAAAGCATCTTTCTACCTATCCAAGGAAAATGATGAATTACAAGACATATACCCAAGTACTGCTGCACGTGAAAGAAACCTTAAAATTGGAAATTCTCATCTCCATTTCCAAATCTCTTTAGCCCCGACTTTTGAAGAACGTTTTACCGCACTGCCACCTGTTACTGCTCCTTGACTCACACAGTTTACTTTTCAGGAGAGAGGGAGCCTTGTTGCTTCCAAAGGCCTTCCCTTTGCTACTTGGAAATCCATTTCAACTGAAGGATACACTTCTGATACATCTTGCAAAAAAGTGGTAATTTTCCTTACAGAGGTGGGAGAATGTCGACACTGGGGCCTGGGGCATTTGGCCTCATTAAAAGAACCACTCAGAAGAAATGACGGATACTGTCTGCGGATACTGTCTGCGTTAAAGTCATGGGTCTGGTATAAACAATTGGGCCTAGAAGCACAAGTGTGAAAATGACCAGGCTGGCTTCCCTCAGAGTTAGTCATGTGATTAAAAGACCAATAAAAGAGTCTATTGCTTCACACTGAAACTGCCACCACAAACTATCATACTCTGTACTCTGGCCTAAGAATAGCCTCACATAGGCTCCAGGGCACTTGACAAGACTGAACCGCACCGCAGTCCCAGGAAAAGCCAAGGCCACACAAATGGGCCGTGCGAAGGCCCCTCACTCAGACAATTACCTTTCATGAAGAATCGGCAGGTGGGACGAGGCCTCACCTTCCTGTCACTGGGGTCCTTTACTTCACCCTCTTCCAGATCATCATCCTGAAACAGAGGACAATGTGAATGCAGAGGGAACCATCTTAACAAGAGGGAAGAGGAACGAGGGGCATCTACCAGCAGGCACAGCTTTCGCCAAACCAGAAGGGATATGGTCATAAGATCCATGTCTGGGCCACTCACCAATCCATGTCCTTTTCCAAACCTCAGGCTCCTCATCCCCACAACGGGTAATTTCAAAGCATACCTATAATATGACTTTGAGGAATTCCACGAAAGAACAGAGTGAAAACACTGTAAAGCACACAATGCAAGGGACAAACCTGCGTTTCATTAAACTATTTCTCTTAATTAGGAATTCTGGGCAGGAAATGGTTACATTTAAGGTGTTTAATATTTTGTACATTTAGAACAAAATATTTTACGTTCTTAAAATTCAGCATTAACTTCCTCTAATTTTAAAGTCTGGGGGTGGGACCCTGGCCTCTGTGGCTCAGTTGCACATTGTCCTGCAAACCATGAGGCTGCAGGTTTGATTCCCAGTCAGGGCACATGCCTGGGTTGTGGGTTCCATCTTCAGTCACAGTACATACAAGAGGCAACCAGTCGATGTTTCTCTCTCTTCCTACCTCTCTTCCCTTCTATGATCAATAAAAGAAAAAAATTTCCGGGGGTGGGGAGGAGGGAAGTTAGGTGCCATAAGTCATGATGCCACCTGGCCTGTACGTGGATCCACCTCTTATCTTAGATCCAGGACCTCTTTTCATTCTTATTCCACGGATCTTACAACTTGGCTGTCTAAACTTGGAACAACATGGGAGCCTTAAGAAGACCAAAGCCCAGGGATTCTAAAGAGCAGCGACAACCTGGACCAGCCAGGTGCCCTCCCCAGCTGCCACTGTCCCAGGGCCTCAGTCACCACTGACCTGCAGACTCTCATTTGCTCCCCTTGGTCACCACTGACCTACAGATTCCCTCTCACCTGTGCCTCTTAGATGAGACCTCCCCTCCCACAGGATCACACCTAGCCCAAGAAGGCATCTCTGCTGACATCTGTTGGGTCTGTCCAGGACGAAACGCCTCATCGTTCTGTGTCCCAGAGTACTCTAGTGTGGTTAATCCCAAAGGTCCCGCAGGGCAGAGGCCTGAAGTCACTGGACCTCTTTCCTCCCACCTTCCACTATGGCTGAGTCCAACCCGGCCAGGGGAAGCACTGTCGGCAGGTGGGAAGCACACCTAATTCGTGTCCCCCAACCTCTCTGGGACTTGCCCACATATTCCCCACAACATGGTGACCTTTTCAAACCCCAGCCAGACCACATTCTTCCCTCCCCTCTTCCGTCATCACCAAACTTATCTCATTTTCAGACTGCAGCTTGAGTCCCTTCCTCAGAGCCCCCCATCTCCTTTCACGAGGGGTCTCCACAGCCCTCTCTCCTGTGGCACTGATCACAGCACCACAGCCTGCCCCACGGAACTGGAGGCTCCACCAGGCAGGACTGTGTTTGTGTGCTCATCATGTGTTGCCAGTCCAAGCACAGTGCTGAGCCTGCACTAAATGGAAAGTATACGTTGAATGCAGAAATGCTGAAGTCAAACCCTGGACTTAGGATGATTTACTTTTAAAGCTCCAATAATAGTTATGTAATTTCTGCCTTGAAAATCTGAGATATTAAAAAGCATCTTGTAACAAAAAGAACAGATGTCTGAGAGTTATATCCATTAAGAGAGCCAACATGATTTTTTGAGAGATTAAATAACTTACTCAAATTCATTTTTCAAGGATCCCTAGAATTCACTAAAAGTTTATACACTCTGAACAATATTCTCCCATCTTCCCTTACCCCCAATGATTTATTTAAATCTTAGAGAAAGTGTGCTTATCTTATGCTAAGTGATGGAACACCTTTCACCCCTGGTCTATTTACTACTCTTCTCATAGTAATGATCACTGCACTAAAGCCTTAGTGTGGTCCTTTATATGAGCTCAAATCTAAGTTTAGAGCAGATTTTCTCTTTGTTCTCATTAAAAAACAAACAAACACTCTTTTGAAAGGTCAGAACCCATTCAGATCTTATTGCTTCAGTTAGAAATTAATGCACAGGAGTGAAATAATGAGTACAGAATAATAGTTTTTCAGAAGTAAGGATTCATAGCAATGCACTAGATCAGATTTAAAGAGGTGTGTGTTTCTGCAAGGTGTTACTTTCAATATTGGCAAGAGCAAAAAGATGAACCACCTACCCATCATAAGACTGGTAAGCAGTCACATGAATCATACAAAGGAGTATATGCAGCTTCTAAAAACAATCAGTAAACAGACCTAGAAATGCACAGTAAAGCACATAATATAATGTCAAACCAATGAGCACAAAACAGCATCTAGATGACAGTAACCACTGTCATCTAGTCCCCACACCTGCCAGGACAGAGATAGAGGGCTGTACACACTGCTGGTGTGCTGGGTTTATGGTCTCTCCTTTAATTAAAAAACAAAACAAACAAACAAAAAACCCACGAGCAAAAACAATCAATAAATTGCTCAGCAATATAACATCCTGAATTTTCAACCAACCATTCATTTAACCCATGAGTTTTCAAGTGATGAATGATTAAAATAAGTTCTTAAATCTGTATTACAGTTTCATGCAATTACAACCCAAGAAAGGGATCTCTACAGCCAAACTCACAGTGCTCAGTTTTTGAGGGCTGCTCCACCAAGTGTGTAATGCACGGGAATTCTTTCAGACCTCCTGCTCATGTAACCCCGAGCGGAGGCGCCGACAGCAGAGGACAAGGAGAGGCCCTAGTGGTCAGGCCAGAAGCAAACTGGTGGGTCTGTGAGAAGGATGGCACCTGTGAAGCTCTCAGCAACTATCACCCTGAATGGCTAAAAACAGTACAGATAACCTAACTTGGAGGAATGTGTAAGGCCCGCTACAGTTCACGAATCGAAGGACTAGCCATGGCTCATTGGCACACCTCTATTAGCACTTCCTCAGGGTCAGTACGCACAGAGCACATCCAACTTCAATGCTTTTATAAAATACGTACGACCGGACGAAAGGCCTGAATTCAAATCTTGATGGTGTGACTGTGGACACATCCCCCCACACTGAACCTCAGTTTCCTCTAGCAGAACAGGGCTACATTCAGAATGCTCACGTAGTGCCTCACACAAAACACGAGCAGCGAGCCCTGGCTGGAGTGGCTCAGCTGGTTGGGCACTAACTGTCTTGCAAACCAAAAGGTCACCAGTTCGATTCCAAGTGAGGGCACATACCTGGGTTGGGTGTGTGTAAAAAACCCCCCAAAAAACCCATGAGCAGAGGGCACTTAATGAATTATCACTAATGGAAAAATACCTCAGAGGAAACGTGCTGGGATACAATTATCTCTGAGCACTGGTAGTGTAAGTGGTTTTTACTTTCTTCTTTGAGCATGTTTTTATTTTCCTTACAAAATGCACATATATTAATTATATAAGAAGTTGCTTCCAACTCCACAGCTCCCACAGCAGTGGCAGATAAGGAGATGGTCACTACGTGGTGCTGCCGTGCATGGACGCAGATGCGGCATATGGACACACGCACCGCAGTAGAGGCCTAAGGCACCACCCTGACACTGCCACGTGGGTCAACCACAACCTCCTTAAACCCTGGATCCTGCATCTGTAAAACGGGCTAATGGTACAGCTCTATAATCCCTTACCCCAAACCCTTGCAGCCAGATGTTTGGGAATTCAGAAATGTTTTGGGTTTAGACAGGTGATACAGTGGGGTCTGAAGCAGCACCCTGTACCGGTCACAGTAATCTTTCCGTGGGGAGATGTGTCATATACAGGACCACAAACAGCCTGGGGTCAGCTGTGAAAACCCTTTCCCACTCTCAGAGGCTCGAGGCTCTCTGAGCCTTCCTGACCGAGAGTAAGGGCTGTGGCCTACACTTATTCATGTGGCTGTGTCGACCAGTCGTTCAGGTGGCAGGTAAGGCCTGGGCTCTTCTCTAATGTGGCACCAGCTTCCTATGCTTCGGTGAGGGGACTAATGCCACCCTCGCCTCAGTGACTTGGAGGAGAGTGAACGCAGAGAATGTACCCCCTGAAAGGAGTGGGCCTTGCAGACAATAAACCCTCAGCCACGAGGGTTTGCGGAAGAGAACCTTTTTGTAAAGATAGTATATATCTATGCATAAAAGGAACATCTATATTTGAACAGAATGTAAAATACCACCTGCAAAGAAAATGCTTCGAAGTATTTTTGTATGCAGCTGGGCTGAGAGCTACCACTTCTGAACAAGAAATCACACGGACTGTCCACTTAGGATGTGTCCTGCTGTGTGAAAGGCCACTCGACCAGTGTGAGAATCACGGATGAGAAGAATGGAATAAAACACGTATCCCAAAAGGATGATGTACTACAGGTGGTCAAAGTTCTGTTAACTGAATGGTAAGTAGATATAAGAACAGAACCAAGTAGCCCTGGCTGGTGTGGCTCAGAGGATTGAGCACTGGACTGGGAACCGAAAGGTCGCCAGTTTGATTCCCAATCAGGGCACATGCCTGGGTTGCAGGCCAGGTTCTCAGTGTGGGGTGTGCAACAGGCAACTGATCTATAAAGGGGAATCAAAGATCTATGAAGGTTGTCCCATCTGCTCATATCTGCTCATCAAACACAAACATTTCTGGTAATACTAACTAGAGGCTCAGGAGAAAGAAAGACCCTCGCACAGTTGGAGTTGATTACAGCGGCTCAGTTCACTCTTGTGAGAGATGCAAAGTAGAAACAAAACCACAAATGCATCTGACTTTCTTAAATGTGGCCTCTTAAGTAAGTAACAGACTAATGATTAAATAAAACTCATACTAGGTTCAGTTGTTAGGGATCCTCTGACCCCACTCCACATAACCAGGGTGCCAGAAACCCGCCCCAACCCTGTGTGCACAATCCTCCCCTACCACAGCACTTCCAGAAAGGCACTTACATCTGAAAGCTGCCAGGCAGCACACTAAAAACATTATAAAGGTAATTCAAGACCTTAGTCACAAATTGTCTGGTTCACATAAAAGAATGTCAAGAGTTTATTGTATAAATTGACGTCACTATCAAGAATGCTTCCAAGAGAGAGGAAAAGTTGGGGAGGGTGGGAGGGTGTGGATGACTCCCCCTCAAATCAGTTCACCTGTCCCAGTGACCCAAAATATAAAGGGAAAAGCAAGATGATGCACCTGACAGAAAGGGACAGATCCTCAGGTACAGGGGGACATGTCACACAGCAATCTAGATTCTTTAACCCAACTGTTCCCAGCCATGCTGGGCCAGACACTGAGGGAGGGTTGGAGTAGCACGTGTGTCCAGGAGGGGCCCTCTGAACCATGAGTTCACAGCCGGGCTGGCAGGACACGTGCTGGACACGGAACCACTCAGGGGCCTCTCTGAATACACATTTCCTCCCCATAAAAATATCCAGGTGGTTCACCCTGACACCAGAGCTGCACTTGAAAGCCATGGGGGAAAAAACCCTCTGTGATGTATAATTTCCATTAGAACCAGAAGCTACTTTGCAGGGATTTAAGCTAAAGGGGACCAGACCAAAGGCCCACAGGAAACAGGCTGTTTGTAGACCCAAGTACCCACCTCTGATTCCTGCTTCACTAGAGAAATGCAGCTGTGGACAGGGCATTTTGGAAAAGAAACAAACAAGAGAGTGCGCTTGGTGGGGACATAGGGTACACACTAACAGAGACCTGACAGTAAATGAAGAGTTAGAGCTGGTACAGAGAGAGCAGGAAAAATGAACCAAGAGCAGTCATTCATGCACATGCCGATTCACGTCTCACACTGGGTTCTTCCAATGGTGGTTAGGGCTGGTGCTGGTCACCCACCACCAGTGCCTAAATGGCCCTCTCTATGGGAATGGCTTTCCTGGTATAGACCTTCCACCCACTGACACCCCACATCTCAATGGCACTCAAATTAAATGTGCCCCAAAACAAGGGGTTTCTCCATCTGCTCAGAAGGTAGGTACTGGCTCCCTGCCATGTGCCAAGTATGGTGATACTGAGGGAGGCAGCCCAGTAGGTCCCAGAAGTAGGGAATTTGTGTTCCTGGAAAGAAGAGGGTAGTGGGAAACAATGGCAACAAACACACTGACAATCCAGGTAATTTAACTGTGGAAGTACAACAAAGGTGCCAAATACAACAGAGAGGCAGGGGCAGGGGGCAGGTAGAGCCCAGGTAAAGGAGACATTTACGCCAACACTTAAAGCTGGGGGGTCAACCTCATTTTCACCGGGCACCACGTCAGCCTCGCAGTTGCCTTCAAAGGGCCAGACGTAATTTCAACTCCTTAGCAATTAAGGAGTAGTTACATTTATACTGTTCTAAAATTATTTCGGACCTTTAAAGGCAACCTCGAGGCCGATGTGGTCCCTGGGGAAAATAAGGCTGACAGCCCTGACTTCAAGGATGGGGAGGAAACCACAAAGGCGGTGGGCAAACAGAGGCGCTCCTCAGGGGAGGTGTGCTCACGTGAGGGCCCAGGCCACCACTTCCAGGGCCACCCCCCCGCCCCGTGGTGAGGTCAACCTGCCCCTCAGGTGGGGGCAGGCTCCACTCTACCTGACACAAGGAAGGGCCCTCCAGCACTGTATCCAAGAAAACGGACCTGCAGGGGTGGCTTCAGCAGGAGGCGAGGGCTGTAGTGTGGGAAGGAAAACACCTCCTGCAACTAAAACAAACTGTGCCCTCGAGGTCTCCTCAGCAGTGGGCTGTTTCCAACTGTGGGGCCTCTCACAAGAGGGTGCCAAGCAGGGCAGAACAAGCCACAACCACCAACCAACCAACTGGAAGATCTGAGTGGATAAGAAAATCGAACTGGATTATTTCACATGCTGTTCCTACTGAAAACAAGCAAAAATCTCCGGAGGATGTGTGTTTTTCAGGGATAGCTCAATTCAACTCAGTGTCCCATACCACCATGTCTAAGTGCATTGGAAAAACCCACTGGTGAAATGACACCAAGGTACTCCAGGACTGGCAAGGATACACTTGACCCCATATGGCCACGGAAAGGCAGAAGAGTACATGAATTTCCTCTTAAGACTTATTTACCAGTTGAGTCACGAAGGGTTTGTGCCTTGACTGACGTGGCTCAGTGGGTTGGGCATCATCATCCCACATCCCGAAAGGTCGCCAATTTGATTCCTGCTCAGGGCACATGCCAGGGTTGTGGGCTAGGTGCCCAGTTGGGGATATGCAAGAGGCAACCGATCAATGTATCTCTCACGCATTGATGTTTCTCTTCCTCTCTTTCTCCCTCCCTTCCCCGTTTTCTAAAAACAATAAATAAAATCTTTAAAAACAAGGGTTTGCAACTGGGCCTCTCTTAACGAGGAATGAACTCTCCAGAACACTTGGACCACAATCAGGACCCCCTCACCCTAACATTCCCTGCTGGCTAAAAACCAAATTCACAGACAGTCTCAACCAATGACTGTTTTCTGCTCAAAATTCCACCTGAACTGATGAAGTCAAGTGTCACGGCACCATTTTCCCCTCCGCCAACCCTGTGGTAGAGCTGAACCTCCCGAAAGCGGGAGGGAAGCACAGCGGGCAAAACTGAAGGGAACTTGCGTGACACAGTCCCAACAACACCTTTTCAAGTCAGAAAATATCAAATGAGGCTTGTAACTCAAGAGACCATCTGCACCTAGTTACGAGGAGATATGGAAAAATCTAAAATTCTAACCACATATCCCCTAAAGTTGTTCTTATGAACCAAAGTTAGACAAGCAATGTCTAAACCCCTTCCCATCCACCGGGCCCAGAAAGGCCAGCACATGTTAGAACGGACTGAGCACGTATGCGCCAACACACTATTACAGAAGTGTGGTACTTGCAGTAAACCAGTGGTTAAGTGTTCAACTAGCAACCTTTTCCCTCCCAACCCAGGACATTTCTGAGAGACCCTACACACCTTCACTGTGGTGACTTTCAGATAAGCAGCATCTCCTTCCCTAGGGGACTTAAAAAACCCACACAGTTCAATCTGCGCTCTCCCTCAACTCCTTTGAGTAAAAGCATTACTCAGTACAACACCAGGCTCTTTGCCCCCAAAACCCAACTTACTAAAGAGCACGATTAAAGTTCGTATCTGTAATAAAACCCAGAAACAACCCGTATCCAAGAAGAGATTACCAGTCTTACATTTCCCTCAACCTGAAGGCCAGACTATTTAAATAAACGCTGAGAAAGTGCGATGGTCTGCTCGAAAGCTGAGGTATTCTGACGCACAACCCTATTTTGTCCAGTCCCGAGGGTCTTATTTGGTCCAGCTGGGACCCTCACCAGAGGACAGGCTGTGGGACAAAAATAAAAATGCCTGAAAGAATAAAGACTGGAAGGAAGCCTCTTAAGTCTTTTCAGTCTCAAGAACCTGACAAGGAGTGAAGGTCCACGATGGTTCTGGTTGAATGCCAACTCAAATACGACTTAAGATTGCAAAGATAAAAGGAGAAAATTACCTTTTCACTTGTTAAAAAGTAATCTGAAACTTTACAAAAAAGGGGGAAAAAGGTTTGGGGCCCGACATCCCAGTATCGATAGCATCAACAGCACCAGACAAAGTAATCAATAGCATGAGACAGATGAGTGAGGGTCCAACGAAATTCTGCCAGCTACAAACTGGCAGACAGAAGTTTTCTGAACCTAGACTACTTTGCTTTGCTTTTCAGCACTTCCTAATTACCATGGCGACTGCTCCCAGAACAAGCCTCTCATTTCCCGACATTCCGCCATCCCACCTCCTTGTTCTGAGACGAGGCTAAATTAATCCTCCGCACAGCCCGCCTCCTGAGAGCAGGCTGGGGTGTGGACGGGCCCCATCTACACGCGCTAGCGGCTCAGGCATACTCACGTCGATCTCCCCGTCGTCGATCTCTCCGTCATCGTCCTCTTTTTTTCTCTCCTTGGGAGCCTCCTGGGGCTCCTTCCCTTCCACACTGTGGACACCTGCCTCTCCCTCCTCCCTGGGAGCTCCTCCTCCCTTCTCCTCCTCGTCCTCGGCCCCGGCCTTCTCAGCCTCGTCATCCTGCCCCGTGGGGGCTGGCTCTTCCGGCACCTCTTCATCATAGTCTAACTCGTGCTCGTCCAGTTCCCTGGTGACCGAGGAGGCCTCATCCCGCAGGTCACTTGTGCCATCTTCCTCCCCCCCATCCCCTTCCTCTGCACGTGGGGGGCTCGCAGGGCCCCTGGTCAGCTCCTGACGCTCTGAGTCCGGGTCCTGATCCTCCTCGTCAGAGCGACTCTCCTCTTCCTCCTGGCTCAGTCCCAGGGCAGCATTGTCCTCATCCTCCAAATCAGAAGCCCTCCCCACAGCTCTGTCCACATCCTGATCAGACCCACTTTCTCTCAGAATGTCATCGTCTGAGAGCCCCTGCTGCTCCTCCTCTTCATCCTCCGGAGAGCGAGGGTCCCGTTCAGGGCTCTCAGCCACATCCATCGGTACCTCCAGTTCTGCAAGAGAGACAGAGAGAGCATCGATTCACGACACTTACCAAAATGGAAAGTGCATCGTGCCTTGGTTTTCCCGTCCTCACACTCTCTCCTGACCCGCAGGGGGACCAGGATCTACATTTTGCTTGGTCCAAACCCCAGTCCTCCTCCACAGACCACTACTGCTGGCTGTTCCACCACGGAGGATGGCAGGCCATCCCTGCACACATCACCTCCACAAGGATGGACTGTGCTTGCTGTGTGTTAAGTACTTCACACCTGCAGCAACCTGGCAGGAAGACAGAGCTGGTGCACCTCTTCTTTTCACCAGTGATACCCAAACGGTCGACAGAAGGTAGGTGGGACTGGACTGCTGATAAAATTCAAGAAATAAGGCAGCAACATTTGAAGGCATGTGTGTAACCATTTTTTCTGGAGTCATCCTGAAGGGCCTGGAACAGAAACCCAGCCTGTCTTTAGGAGTCCCCACATAGTAGGCTGTCTCCTGTTCCTGAATGCACTTCTCCAAGTATGGCCCTGACTGCCTCATCAGATGCCCCTGGCATGATCTTGGGCCTCACCACAGACTTGTATGTTGGAGATGTCAATGGATGTCCATTTATGTACCCCAAGATTCTCACAGCAAAGTGAAGGTTTGCTGCTCTAATACAAGTATGTTGTGGGAAAGAATTCTGGCAGAAAATTCAATATATTTAGGTACAGTTGACTGTTGAATAATGCACCTTTGAACTGCACGGATCCACTTAATATGTGGGTTTTTTCAATTGGCCCAGGGAGCTCAAACCCACATTGTTCTAGGGTCAACTCTAGCCCCTAATGCATGAAGGGAATCCTAGTACAGGAAGGGCGGACTGTAGTAATCCTTGGCTTTTAGACTGCTCAGGAGGCCAGCACCCCTACCCTCAGAGTTGTTCAAGGGTCAACTGTAGTTTCTTATGTAAGACCAATATGTCAAGTTTAGATTTCATTTCTGTTTTTACTAATCTAAATTCAATTATAAAGTGAATATTTTTTGGCCTTCCCAACTCAGCGTGCAAAGACAGTACATTGTTCCATTTGTTTTAAGCAGACCACACAAGATGGGATAAGAGCATGAGTGCATGAAACCAACATCAAACAGTCTATAAGGAAACACACTCACCAATGAAAGGTGCAACAAGTCACCACCACTGAGTTAGTGTGAAATAATAGTAATAGTGAAGGGTTCAATGGTCGCTTGATTCCTCCCAATTTTTTATTCAAAATAAAGTATGTCACAGTCATGCTATTTGGCATCTCAGCAAGATATGGAAACATACACACATATATTTACAAACCTTACATACACATAATTGTTTTAGGTATTTATAGAACTAAAGATTAAAAGTATGTATTTTTAAAATGTATGCTTTCAAAAGGAGAACCTGTGATTAAAGATGCACATACCAAGAGTTGGTTCTGAACCTACAATAAAAAACATTGTTTTGGCTGTTAGTGGAAATTATTATAATCGAGCACACATTAGGATGAATCACTTAAAATTCATCACTTTATAAATAAACTACATGATTAGCAGTAATTGAAATTTATGAACCAATCAATTCATTCAAAGTCATTTAAGTACAGAGTTTTGAAACTGATTTAATTTTTAGCATTTTAACTACACTACCTAGAGGTGGAACTATTGGAAAGTATTAAAAAGTTAGTCCTAATATGGTATACTCTGCTGAAAATGAAAATTCGAGGCTCCTCCAATGACTCTGTGGCTTCCCTGCATAGGCAGAGCCTATCACTGCACACAGCACACTTCTATGGCCCAGGGCAGTGGACAGAGATGAGAAAGCTACCAAGGACAGGGCTGGCTTCGAAGGCCCCTTACACTCTTAACTATTCCAGACAGAGAATGGGGGCGGTTATAGCAATCAGCCAAGGGCGACTGGCAAACTCCCCCACCCTTAGTTAATGATATTGAAAAAACACATAACATTTTCCTTTGAGTATGATATACCCTTCGCCTATCTCCGTATACTTTTTATTACATTGTATGTAAGAAATCTTCTCCATAGAATGGCAGGGACTTTCTATCTCCCCAGCTGCTTAAGCTAGCACCTGGTACCTTGTAGGCAGGCAGTCACATGAAACTGATTACTGAGCCTTACACATCCTACATGAGCCTACTTGAAACCAAATAAATTCTGACTTTCCCATTTTATACTCTAATGGTGACCTTGACACAAAGCTACCTCTTAAATCACTCAACCACATTCGAATGTTCTCTCAAACTAGTTTAAAAATCACACAGCTAATACCCCGCAGAACCCTCTATCCCCGAGCTTGTGATTGGCCTTGCAACATACTATCCTATTCACAGCCACAAACTCTTACAATCTGTAACAGTCCTTTTCCAGGGCCCAGGTGCAAACTGGTTTCTGCTTTGGTTTCACTGTTTGCTCAGATCCAACGAAACTGCCTTTTATATTTAGGTAAACTTGGAATTAAATCTTAGAATAAGAAATGGAAAAAGGTGTCAAACTTCAAATAATGCAAGCAGTGGGATGTTTACCTTAGTATGCTGCACCTTTATGGTTACGTGGGCTAGTGCAAACAATATGGGCTTCTGAGGTATAACCTGAACTCCCAGCTCTACTGCTTCCTAGCCTGAAAATCTTAGGGAAATTAAGTGAACTAGCCAGACCTCAGTTTCTTCATCTGAAATATGGGGACATCAGTATCTACTGTAGAAGGTCGTTGCATCAATTAGACAAACCTGATAATGTGCCTGGCATGTTTTAATTTTCTTTTTTTTAAAAATAATTTTTATGAGTTCATTTGAATCAAACTGATAAATTATGCCCAGGAGCAAGATCTCAAATGCTCCCTGGCACACATAATGTGAAGGTGAGTAAAGGTAACCCTCAACTTCCAAAAACAATACTCCTTTCATCTATAAGGTTTAGTTCAATTCTCTTGGTGCATTCAGGAGTAATTCATTCACTGTTTCATTCAGCAAATACCTGATCATCTATTTAATGCAAGACTATGTTATTAAAACAACTTCTGCAAAATTTCAACAGCTACCACTATCCACTGTGAGACCACCACTCTGAGTCAGGCGCTTGACCAATTTCCTCACATTGACCTTCCAAATAAGTGATGGTCCCTTCACAGATAAGGAAACCAGTGGCCATGTGGACTTGGAGCTGCACTTCAAGTTCTCAGTCCCAGAGCTCTGGACTATGCAGGGAATGAGCTTCTGCTCCCCGTCAAGGAACTAACCCCTACCTTTTGCCATTGTTCCTGTACAAAAATGGAACCCACACTAATTTTATAATTCCTTTTTGGAACACAGCCCACACATAAACTGGGGACTTCTACTGCACCAGTAGACTTTGCCTGTTTTTCTTTTCTCCCTTCTAAAGTTTTCTGTTAATCCAGCTATCCTATCTTAGTCCTTCTAGAACCAAAAACATAGCTTTTTGTATAAATGGAAAAGTTAACATATTTACACAGACTACTAGTTAAAAAATAGTGATGACCATACGGAGATTCAACTTGTGACACCATTTATTTTATGATTTTAAACTTGTCTGAAGTTTCAATCTTACTTAAAATTTATAGGAATGCCCTCCACAGTGTGAATTATGGAAATTACTTCAACATTCTAAAGATGCAAAGGTTAACTTCCTGACTCTCAGAGGTGGTTCTCGACACTGACCAGAGGTGGAGAAGCCAAAGGACCTGAGTGCACCTGCTACTATCAGGGGCAGCTCAGGGCTCTCTGTCAGCGTTGCTTAGCCTTTGGGAGTAAGGACTACTTTGAGGATACGATGAAGGGTTGGCTTCCCTCTCTAGAAAAATCTGAACACACACAATTTATCTTCTACTTTAGTGAGTTCAAAACCTCCTGAAGCCCACCCATGGTCCCCAGATTAAGAACTCTTGCCCCAAGTATACCGTATATTATTTTATTATGTATTCATACTTACCACACTGTACTGAGACTGTCTGCAAAGTGGGGACTGTGGGGAGGCCCTTGTGCCCCCCTGCAAAGTGACTGAGAGGACTCAGACTCACCTCTGTGTGTTCCCTAGGCTCAGCAAACAAGCATCTGGTACTTAGTAGCAGAGCTCCCACATAATTCCCTGTCTAAACTAGGACATGTTTGACACTGAGACTGGAAGGAAGCACTGTTAACAATTACAACAAGCATGAATAAGGGCTGTCCAAGGCACACGGGGATATCCAGTCACTCTAGGAGGTCCTGTGAGAGCACCTGGGAACTCACAATCTGAGGATGCTTCCACCTTGCAGATGGAAATATGCAAAAGGACTCCCTGTTAAAATCATGTGGCCTGTTAAGTGTAGCCAATGAAATGGAGGGTCCTCTAGTTATGTCTGCACCAACTGCCAGGTACACAGATTTTACTCAGTTTGTTCTCACACAATGACCCTGTAGTTGAGGATTCTCGGTAAGGTTTAGAACTAGTTCTTTATTCCTTTTATCCATAAAATGGTGAACTTGCCCAGAGAACAAAATGACAAATATTCCTCACTGTGCTTCCACTACCTAGTGCATTTGGCAGATGGTAACTGATGTGTGTTGAATGAAAGAATGACAAAGTCTCCTTACCTGAGAAACAACCTGTTGCATACCAGAAGTAAATCTGAAATAAGTGCCTAACTTTTAGAGGACTGTACCAGAACTCAAGCATAGTAGCTACTGTCTCATGTTCTGGCAATCACTCTTGAAGGCTGCACACTGATCCCAACAGCACTGCTAAAGCACAGAACATTTTGGGAATGTCTCTTCTGAGTGACCTTTAGAACCTGCAGAACACTCTCTTGGTGCTTTCAGTGGAAGCAAATCTTCCTCCTTTCAAGATGAGTTGCTTTGAGAAATGGCAGGAAGACATTCTGAGCCTAGTCTGGTAAGTGAAGTGAGGTGAGTTACAAAGCCAGGCAAGACAATTTGGGGTCAAACATAAGGTATAACTATTCAGTAAGATAGATTTTCTCAGATGTCTTATGCATTTAACTACCAAAACAGGAAATCTCAAGTTTTGAATCATAGCCTCTCATGTTAACAACTTTAAATAGAGCAGTCCCTATCTGAATGCCTAAGTTCTGGTACATTTGGTTAAAATTCTCATTCATAACTTCATATACTTACAAAATCCAAAGGAAGGATGGCATGGTTGGTGAAAGACAACAGCTAAGTTAAAACTCAGAGAGAAAGCACTCACCTTGAAATGATCTGTAGCTGTTGGAGAGGTTTTTTTAAATAAAGTTTTACACATAAGCAAGGCCACCACTTACCTGTTTGCTCTCTGGAATGATTCCACAAAGCTTTCTTACAGAGTCTGAGCATTTCCCACCCAAATGGAGAGGAGTTCCAGCCTTAGGGAGACATTTGACTGGTTTCCAGAGCTGGCTGGGCTCCACACGTCTCAGACTGTAAAATTATCAGGCAAAGACTCCCTTCCCAGGACTTGGAAATGGGAATCAGCCTTTGTCCAGGTTCACACTGATAATCCCAACCTCTGCTCTGGGCAAGAACCACTCCACAGGATATACAATGAAGGTGAATCTCCAGGGAGAAACGATGAGACCCCTTGATATGCCCCTAAACAGTACTTCACATGTCAAGTGAAGTACTGTTGTCAAGTACCTTCTTCCACTCTCCCCAAATGGATCTGAAGATTGACCAACTCTTGCAACTGAGTTTGCTGGTATTTAAAATGATCAACGACTTTACCCCGCAAACTCGGCTGTCATGAAGTATTTTGAAAAAATTGTTTTAGCAGGAGCAAGACTGGAAGTAGCTTCTTCCAGCATCGTAGCTGCAGTGAGTTTATACTAAGGACAGGCATTCTTTGGGCTCCTAACCAAAGGGTCAAGAAAGTTACATATTTCTAAAAGTGGGGTGCGTCTTGGGGCACAGCCAATACGTACAACCTGTGCACAGCGGGAAGCTGAAAGAGCCAGTTCCAGGAGGCTCCAGATAGCTCAAAGTTCCCGAAGAGCCCATCTCAGTCCGAGCTAGCTGCCTCCGGAAAGCGAACCTGCGTGCCTGCCCCTAAACACTTTGTGGGCTGCAAACATGTGTCACGCGAATGTCCCGGAAGAGAAATGACAGCTTTAGGAGAATCAACTCCACCGCGGGGCGGAGAGGCAGCCGCGGGGAGCTCGGACTCTGAAGAGGTTCCAGGGTCCCCCGGGCCGGCTCGCCACGGACGGAATGCAGGATCGTGCTACCTCAGCATCCTCTACTCCGGGTCCAAGAGCCACGCTTCGGTCCGGGAGGGTGAGCAGCCCGGAGGAGGTGGCAGCGGGCTCCCCGGCCTGGGCTTCCCACCGCCACCATGCTCCGCGCTTAGCCGCCTAGGCCTCCTCCCCGCCGGCCAAGCCACCCCGCCGCCTACCTCAGCGCGAGGACGGGGAGGGGGCCACGGTTCCGCTGGGGTTGGGGCGGCGCGGGGAAGACGTCCCTCGGCCCTTCCGCTCCTTACAGGACCCGGCTAGAGGCGCGACGCGGGCGGAACAAACGGGCTCCACTACCCGCGGGGGCCGGCCATTGTGCGACGTCATCAGGCCGCGACAGTCGTCCTGCCGGACGGCGGGCTTCCCTCTCTTGCCCCGCCCTCCATCCTCCTCCTTCCGGCCTCCGCGCGGCCACTCCGCACCGCCGCTCCGCCCCCGCGTGACGCACCCCCCGAGCCCTTCACAGCGCAAGCGCCCGCCAGGCGCGGGCGCGGGGCTAGATCAGAGTTCTTTCGCCGCCTGCCGCGGGACGACGTTTGCGGAGAGGGCAGACTGGGGTCGCGTGGTCACGTGACGTATCGAGTTACCGCCTGGTGGATTTGCTTTCGGGTTGGAGAGGTTTACCCTTCGCAGAGGTGGGAAGTTTTGGTGTGGGGGTTTACAATTTTAAATACTTCTATCGGAATAGAGAGCTCCCGTTCTGTTAAACTTAGGCACCCAACAAGAAATTCATCATTTTTGATATACCGGCTTAGTGGATTGAGCACGGGCCTGCGATCTGAATGAATGGGCGCTGGTTCAATGGTCTGTCGGTACATGTCTGGGTTGCAAGCCAGGTTCCTGGTTGGAGATGTGTGAGAGGCAACCAATCACGGTTTTTGCACATCGGTGTTTCTCTCCCTCTCTTTCTTGCTCCCTTCCCCTTTCTCTGGAAATAAATGAAAATAAAAATTTTTAAAAACGAGGTATTGAGTCCTGGCTGAATAGTTCAGTTGGTTAGAGCAGTGTACTGAGATGTCAAGGTTGCAGGTTCTATCCCCAGTCATGACTGGATAAATAACTGGAACAACATACGGATGGTCCTCTTCTCTCTCTTCCTCTTACTCTCTGAAATAAATAAAAACATTTAAAAATAAAAAGGAGATACTGAGTTTAAATATCAAAGTCTCAACATTTTAAACTATTTTTTGTGGGACCAAATAGCTCCCGCTCTGTTAATCAGTTCAACACAAATGACTTTTGAGATACTGAGTTTAAATATAAAAACAAAAATTTTAACTGTCCCTGCTTTCTTAAAAGTAATCAGCTGGGAACCCTCCTACACTATTGGTAGAAATGTGAATTGGTTCAGCTACTGTGGAAACCTGTATGGAAATGCCCCCAAAATTAAGATTAGAACTACTATATGATACAGCAATTCCAAATCTTGGACTTAAGGAATTAAAAAACACTAATTTAAAAAGACATCTGCATTCCCATGTTCTTGCAACATTATTTACAGTAGCCAAGATATAGGAGAAACCTAAGTGTCTGTGGATAGATGAATGGTTAAAGAACAAATGGAGTATGTATTCAATGGAGTACTTATTCAGCCTTAAAAAATGTGAAATCCTGCCACTTTTGACAACATGGATGGTCTTGGAGGGTATTACGCTAAGTGAAGTAAGTTAAGTCAGACAAAAACAAGTACCATGTGATTTCACTCACATACAATGTAACACAAAAACAAAACAAAAGCAAACATGTACAGGCAGACAACAGACTGGTGGTTACCACAGGGGAAGCGGGGGTGGATGGAGGGCAAAATAGATAAAGGGGTCAATTATATGGTAGCAAATGGAAATGAGACTTGGTGGTGAGCAGGATGCAGTATGTATAGATGTCAAATTACAATGTGACACACCTGAAACTTCTCTATTCTATAAACCAATGCTACCTCAATAAAATAATCAGCTCAAAAAATTGGTTTTGAGAAACTGAATTTATATATCAAAAACTAAACATTTAAAACTATTTCCACTGTACTAAATAGCTTCCACTCTATTAAATATAATCAGCTTAACACAAAATTAACCATTTTTGAGATATGGAGTTAAATATCAAAGCTTAAAAATTTTAAATTATTTCTGTCAGACTAAATAGCACTGTCTTTTAAATGCGATCTGCTTAGCCCTGGCCGTTGTGGTTCAGTTGATTGGACCAAAGGGTCACAGGCTGATTCCCAGTTAGGGCATGTACCCAAGTTGTGGATTTGATGCCCAGTCAGGGTGCAAACGAGAGGACATCTGATTCTCTCTCTCTCTCTCTCTCTGTCTCTCTAAAAACAATGAAAAAAATCTCCTTAGATAAGGATGAAAAAAGTTAAAATGTGATCAGCTTAACTCTGTGTAAACTTTCATAATCAGAAGGGTATCATGTCAATTTGAACTATCTCTACAGGCTGCCAACCGCCCTCAGAGGCCGGCAGTGGGAGCCACACAGGCAGCCTGCAGGAAAACCAACGAGGACGCTCTTCATTTCGAGACAACTGCGCTTAGAAGGGAACTGCGCTTCACTGAATTCCCTGCTGTGCCCGCCTTGCAAATCTAATTCTTTTTTTTTGCTTCTAAGTTTTTATTAGCATGACAAACATCCATACCAGTGTGGGAGGTGAGATGGGAGAAGAGGGGAGGGGAGGGCAGGGCAGAGGAAAGGATAAAGCTCCAGTTTCTCCCCATCATGGGTATCACAGTCCCCCGGAGGAATATGGCCCTTAAAAATCATGTACCACTTCTTTAGTACAATCTTAAAAAAAAAATTCTTCCAGAATTTCTGTATATAATTTTTAAAAAGATTTTATTTCTTTATTTTTAGAGAGAGGGGAAGAGAGGGAGAAAGAGAGGGAGAGAAGCATTGATTGGTTGCCTCTTGCATGCCTCCAACTGGGGACCTGGCCAACAACCCAGGCATGGACCCTAGCTGGGAATCAAACCAGTGACCTTTTGATTTGCAGGCTGACACTCAATCCACTGAGCCACACCAGCCAGGGAGATATCTTTTCCTAATGGGTACCAGTTTGGACTGTAATTATCTTTTGAAGGTCCCGGGTGGTGTCATCAGTATTGCTCTTCACACTGACCTCCTTCCATAGCCAGTGGTCAGCCACATCATCCTGTCTGGAGCTACACAGAGCAGTGGTTGGGAGGCAGCAGAGGCAGGGCATCAAGTTTCCCAGGCCCCAAGACCTTGGCTGAAACTTTGCAGTTCCTAACCTCCCAGACTGGAGGCTTCCAGGGCCCCAGGTTCTCAGGACTGTGAACCCCAGGCAGTTGGGTCTCCCACCTTTGGGCAGCTTCTCATGGCCAGTGGACTGTTGGTGGCTGGGTTCTATCAGCTTTCTCCCACTCCGAACCACTCCATCTAGCCCCTCTTGTCAAATTGCCTAAGACCTCCCCACCTTAAAATTCTTTTTTTAAAAAAAGACTATTTTTTTTAGAGAGAGAGGGGAAGGGAGGGAGAAAGATAGGGAGAGAAACTTGGATTGGTTGCCTCTTACACACCCCAAACCAGGGACCTGGCCAGCAACCCAAGCTTATACCCCAACCAGGAATCAAACTGGTGTCCTTTGGGTTTGGGGGACGATGTCCAACCCTCTGAGACATACCTGTCAGGGCCGACGTTAAAATTCTTAATCATTTTGGGACAAGGGGCCCAGGTTTTCATTTTGCTCTGAACCCTGCAAATTATGTAGCTGGTCTTGGGGGGTGATTATGGGTTTGAGAGGATGGTAAGCAGACAGGCCTTTCCTCACACCATGTTCCTCCTCCAGGAAAACTCTTCCCTGGTGACTCCACCAAGGAAGGCTTGGTGACTTCCTTGGAAAACTCCACCATTCTACCCACAAATATGAGCATCTGGTCCACAGTAAAACCGAATGAACTCAGATGTTTGCCCTAAGTTATCTGAATGAATGGGTGAGGAAGGGAAGAAATGAAGGCGTTAACAGAGTTACCGTATAATCCAGCAATGCCACGTCCAAGTAGCTAACCCAAGACAAATGAAACATGTGCACACAAAAACTCGTACAGACTTGTTCATAGCATTATTCACGGTAGCTCAAAAGTGGAAACAACCTAGATGTCTATCAACAGATGATGGGTAAATATATAAAATATGATCTAGGCATACATGGACCATTATTCAGCCGTACAAAGAAATGAAGTCTCCATAAGAAGAGATATCAGAGAGAGACCCTTCTGCCTCTGTCTCTCACTCCCCGCCCACATCATGCAAGGACACAAGAAGCCAGAGTCTGCACGCCAAGAAGGAGGCTCCAACCAGACCCCTGTCATATCATCATCCTGATCTTGGACTTCCAGGTCCCAGAACTATGAGAAAATAAATTTCTGTTGTGTAAAGCCCCCCAGTCTATGTACTTTGTCATGGCAGAGTGAGCTGACTAACATGCCACTTACATGAACTAGCCAGAAGGGGCAAATCCATAGTCACAAAGTAGATTACTGGTTACCAGGGGTTGGAGGAGGCTAAGTCCCCTCCAGCAGCTCCCTCTGCCCCCAGATGAAAATGGAATACCGGACCCTGATGCACCTGCTTTTACAATCCAGCCCCACCAACCCGTGTGCTCTCTCCCTTGCCTTTGACTTGCTCTACACTTTTCTTTGCTCCCATGTCTTTGTACATGCCACTCCTGCTGCCTGGAGCACTGTTCCCACTTTTCCCTTTCATCTAGCTGGCTTTTAATTGTTCTTCAGGTCTCCCTTGGATGGACCTCTTCCCAGAGCCCTTGTCGGTCTTTGCGACTGGGCACAAGCTCCTAGAGGAAGAACTGTGATCACCCTGTAGCCCTGGGTCAGGCCCCAGGTCAGGCACTGAGTTACTCAATCATAGTATATGCAACATCTGGAGTATGTAGTGTGTGTGTGGGGGGGCATTTAGAAAGACAGAAAATGGCTAAGGTGGGATTAGATTACAGGTCTCTCCAAATCTAAACACCATGGGCTTGAACCTCTGCTCTTGGAGCCAGAGGCCCTGGGTGTGAGGGTGCAAGCGGCACCCCTCTAAGACTCAGTTTCCCTGCTCTGTAAAGTGGGGCTATTTGATCTGCTGCCTCCCTCTCTGGAGGGAATAAAGAGATGACATGGTGACAGTCACAAACTTGGTTTCTAGAGCTCTTTGCTCAGGGAAGGCCTTGTGTTGAGATTCTCATGAGCAAAGCCTCTCACTTTACTCCATTTAGTAGTTGGGGGAACAAAAGGTGCAAAGTCGCAGAGCTTTGGTTTCACCCCAGGTGGTTAGACCACAAAACCCAAGCCCTTTGTGACACAGCGAATGATGCTCTCTCCACATTACGTTACTCTGGCTATGGCCGTCATGCAAGAGAAACGACAACATCTGCTTTACCATGTGGGGTCACTGTCACTAGCAGTCATTTTGACGCTGATGGGCGTATTCCCCAGCACTCGGAGTGTGGACAGGCATGCTACCACCCTGAAAGAGGCCACCTGGTCAGGGAGAACAAGGGCCCAAATTCACATTACGTACCACATAAAATAGCTGCTGCTGCTGAGCTGTGACAGACCGTGGAACACTGAATCTGAATTTAAGAAGGACAGTGAGTGTCATTGGGTCACAATGTGTTGGAGAACAAGGTGGCATTATTGAGAGCAGTAGACAGGTGTTCTCAAGGTGGGGTCCCAGGACCAGCAGCGGCAGCAGCACCAAGGGACTTGTTAAAATGCATTCTCAGGCCCGTACCACAGCGACTGCATCAGAAGCTCTGCTGGTGGGGCCAGCTGTCTGCCGGTTCAAAGGGCCCCGGTTCTGCTTCTCCGTGGACTGGTGCCTTTCTTGTTCATGGGCACCAGGAGACATGAACAAGGATATTTGTAGAAGATCTTTCCCTTGTAGAAAGGGAAAAAACCCCAAGTGACCAAAATGTTTATAGGTGATTATAATAATGTATAATATTGTAATTGTTAATAATTGCAATACATGACTCTCAAGTGTATGTGTATATCTACAGATCGGTGAAGCTGTTTTTTTCTCCACTGTGAGAAGTTGCTTCCAGAGAGGGTATTGACCTTGACCACTCCTGTGGAGAGCCATGGGGGTCCACAGTAGACTCTTGAGCAGGGGAGTGACATGAAGAAAGTGACACGCTGGTGACGTTAAAGCCCCTGTCTTACAGCTCCTCCATTTGAATCAACGTGCACCTATTGCTTTTCCTCACTCTGGTCCCTTTTTATGGCGTGCCTTGCACTCTTTTTTAGAGAGAGAGAGGAGAAGGGAAGGAGAAGGAGAGAAACATCAATGTATGTGTGAGAGAAACGTCGACCGGTGTTCCCACCAGGGATCTGGCCTGCAGCCCAGGCATATGCCCTGACTGGGAATCAAACCGGTGACCTTTCAATTCACAGACTGACACTCAATCCACTGAGCCACCCCAGTCAGGGCGACTTGTACATTTTTGATGTTGGACATTGTGGATAAATTGTCCTGGGGGGTGCTGGGATAGAGTTACGAACTCCCAAAGAGGGTGAGGCTTTCTTATGGGCAGACACCTGGGCCCTGGTTAAGGCTTGCTTCTGGGCCTCATAAGAGCCGGTCTGTTTCCGAGAGTGTGGTCTTCCTGGGAAGCGTAACTTCTGCACTCTCGGAGAAAAGCCCGTACTGTCTGTTTGGGCCCCACCTCTGCGGGCGCAATCGACACCTGTTCTCCCAGAGTGTGTGCTCAGCTCCTCACCTTCCAGGTGCTCTTTTCTGCTTGGGCACCTAAGCAGGGTTTCCTCTCAAGCCCCAGCTGTCCGCTCAACTCAGCAGGCCTGTACTTGGTGCCTTTACACCAGCAAGGAGAGCCTGCAGGCTGCAGGGTGAATGGGGTATGTATCATCTTTGCTGTTTCCCTTCCCTCAAGGGTCAGAGCCCCCATGTTCTGCGTGTTGGCTGTCCTCCACATGCCTGTGTGTCTTTATGTTGTCCAGCTTTTATGTCGTCGTCGTTACAGGGGGTGGGGGAGTTCAACATAAGGATCTGTCTGAGAGCAGCATTTTATTTATTTACTTTACTTATTTTTAGAGAGAGGGGAAGGGAGAGGGAAACATGGATTTGGTATTCCATGTGTTTGTGTATTCATCGGTTCATTCTTTTATTGGTTGAGTCTTGTATGTGCCCTGAGAGAGGATTGAAGCCACAACCTTGGTGTATCCACTCTAACCAACCGAGCCACCCAACCAGGGCCCGAAAGCAGCTTTTTAGAAAGGCAAGTCTGATAGACTAAATAGCTGGGAAGAGGGCACCAAAGGGCTCTCTCCCTTCTCTAGGTTTGCCTGAGGGTCGGGAGAGGGATGCCTCTGCTCTTTTGCTGAGGGATGAGGGCGGTGGTGTACGGGTGGCAGCCTTAGATGGAGAGAAATGGAGAAAACTGCCATCCCCTGGGCACAGCAGAGCCTTCTGTGTGGCTCTAGCCTGTGGAGTCTCATCCTTCCCAGCTATTCCAGGTAGCCCCAGTGGGGAGCTGGGTGCTGTGTTTGGGGGGCACTAGGGGCCACAGCCTGCCACCCTTTTCTCTTCCCATGGGCTCTTTCTCCTCTCCACCCATCTCTGTTCCACCAGGTCCTGGAAATCACTTTCTGGGACAAAGCTAATGAAACTACCACTGAGCCAGAACTCCTGCATAGAAGTCCATCGACAGTCCATCCTACACAAACATTTGCAGCCAAGTCCTACGACGAAATATTACACAGCCGTGGAAGTGAATGGACTACAGTCATGCTCAGAGAGAATGAATGTCTCAGCGTGATGATGGGAGTGGAATTAGCAGGACACAAGCAGCTGTCAGTGCACGTGGTCCTGGTTACACAGAGCACACACAGGCAGGATCAAGGATGCTATTTGCAGGTGTGAGCCTGGGAAGTTGCAGCCTCCTTGGAGGAAGGGCAGGGGCTGGGAGGGCAGGGGTTTTATTTACTCATGTGCTCACTTTATCCATTCAACCATTAATTTATCTTTTTTGTGTGTGTACCTTCTCTGTGATACTACACTTCACAATTAAAAATGTAAAGAAAGAGAACGACACTAGTGGTCACTGGACTTTCTGGGGGCGTAGGCTATTAAAACCTATATTCAGACAGTAACCAGAAGGGAAGGGGAGGGAGATAATGGGGGAAAGAAGGGAAAGGGTCTTCAAGGAACGTGTAGAAAGGACCCATGGAGAAAGCCAAAAACAGGTAGGATTGAGGGTGGGCAGGGGAGAGTGATGGTGGGAAAATGGAGACAACCGTATTCAAACAACAATGAAAAAATGGTAAAAAAAATAAAACCTGTATTCAAGGACACTGCTCCCAGATACTTGATTTGGAGGCCCAGTAATCTGCTTTCTAACTAGGTCCTCCTGGATTCTGAGGAAGAGCTCTGGCTCAGCATCTGTATTCTAAATGCCTGGGAAGAGCCAGGCGCCTGGCTATAGAGGGGAAACAGCCTGGGATTCCTGCTTTCTGAGCCAGCTGAAAGGCCCCCTCGAGGTTTCTTCCTAAGAGAAGGGGCGCCATCCATGTCCCTCGTGGGGCGCACAGCAGTGAGCCCCAACCCCAGCAGGAAGGATCTGGGGCCCCCTTGCCCCCCAGAGCCTCCAAAAGTGTGCCCCACTCCCACTATTTCACCTGTGCCAGCCACTCCTCCTTCTGAGCCTGTTTCCCTTCTGGCACTTGCTGTACAGGAGATGCTCAGCAAGGTGCTCTTCCTCCCTTCCCAGATCACCGTGAAGGGCCCTGGGGTGAGGGGATTGGCGGCCTCCACACCAGGGTCACCTTCAGATTCCAGACAGCTGGGGACCGCCAATTAATTCCATCCTGGCCTCTCATGGAGAAGGGGACTTGTCCCTGCCCCCCACCAGCTCCCTGGGTCTCTGCTTCCTTCTGTCAGGCCAACTATCAAAGTGCCACGTCCTCACCTTCACATGTTGCATGACAGAGTCCGGACATGAGAAGGAATGAGCTCAGAGAGACAACCTTCTAAGGAAAGGACGTGGCATGACAAAAGGGGGAGAGGAGGGCAGATCTCTTTTCGGCAATCAGTAGTGGCTCGATACTGTGCTTGCTGATTCCCAAGATCTGGACACCCAGAGAGGAGGTACAGGGAGAAATCCCCGTAGAAAATCCCATTCCTACAGGGGAATTGCAGAGGGAAGAAAAGACCACATCCCCTGTAGAGACCCCTAGAATCCCTAGCAAAAATATCCCTATAGCTACCACAAAACCTGAGCTATCTGTACAAAGCATAACCCCAAGACCTAGATATAAAAAGTTAGCTCAAAAGGAAAGAGATATCCAGCAGATAGTCCCCACTGTTCAGGAACAGTTTTTGTTTTTCATTATGAGTCTGACTAACATGAAAAATGGACAAAAACACAGCTCAGAGTACGTTAATGTTTAATAAAAATAATGAGAGAAGTTCTGAAGGAATGCCGAGTTCCCCTCTGCCCACTAGTGCTTGTCCAGGATGTTTCAATATCTAATAAATCTAAGTAAGAAACTTTCCCCAACTGTTCCAATTAAAGACATCATAGATTAATTACAACAAGCAGAATTATTTGAAATACCCCCTACTCCTGTACCACATCCTTAGACAATTTATCACAAAGTACAAAAGATGTTGTCCAGAGTGGACTAACCATGTGGAAAAAGAACTTACTAAACTCATGCACAAAAATTGAATCATTGTTATAAGGAAAATTAACTCAGAATATAGTAATTGTTAAACCTTACTTATATAATTAAATTGTTTGTCACCCTTAAGGCCAATACGTTCTTTTCCGCAATAATATTTGTAAGGGTTGTTACATTAATGAAATTTATATATGGGTATTGGGTTTTCCGCTCCTATAATCAACTATAACCGCAAATCTCAACCTTTGCCAAAAATTAATGTATAAAACATTGCTTGCCGCGCAATAAAGGGGAGCAGAATTTCACCGTCCTTTGAGTCATGTCATTATTCTGTCTCTCATCGCCAACGCCTCACCCCCTCACCACCTTCGGGCCCCTGGACTCTGCCGGCCCGACCGCAGCATCAAAGACTCAACCTGATGAATTCCTGGGGAGCCCCACCCCTGGCCTGGGAGTGGTGGGCCCTGGGCTTTCTTCTCACAGGTCTCCCTGCTGGGTAGGCTGGATCAGCTGACGTGGGGTTGGTGCATTCAGCCGAGCGGGGGGCAGGCCAAGGGCTGGAGGGAGTAGGGAGAAGCTGGCCAGCCTCTGTGTCCTTGCATACGTGTGTGGCCTTGCATACGTGTGTGGCCTTGCAGCCTGCGGGATGAGGAGCCTTCATCCGTGGACAGACCGAGGTGCAGGATTGGTTTCTCTCTCTGTCTCCCCTGGAAAAGGAGGAAGAAAGCATTGAGTTTCCTCGCAGGGTAAGTTCTTGGCACTTGCAAGTTCCTCCTGGGGACTGGGCTAGGAGGCAGTGGTCCCGGCAGCCCACTTGGTGGAATGTTCTGTGGTGAAAGACAAGTGGTCAGGAAGGAGGGGGAAGGTGGGAGGCTGTTCACTGAGGTGCTGAGGCAGCAGTGGTAGCGCTTGCACATCTGGAGGGGCTGCTGTGGGAACTCTGATTCAGTCCTCCAGGCTGCCAGCCTTTTCAGCTGGCAGGGGCCTGAAACCTTTGGGGGTTGCAGCGGCACACTGGGATCCTGGGGTTATCATCTCCTCACCTAAACAGAAGGGAGGCTCATTTTCAGGAGAGTGATTGCCTGGGGCTGTGTGGATCCATGTATGCAGCTATGCAGGGGCCTGTACGTACAGGAGTGTGGTGTGTGTTCTGTGTAATTGTGCATGTGGGTGTGTGAGAGTGGATGGTGTGTTTGTGTTTACAGCACATACACCTGTGTTGAGGGGTGTGAGAGAGCTTATGTTGTGTA
>PVKM010002803.1:0-61817 GCA_004027735.1 Carollia perspicillata
AAATGAAAGAACAGATCAAAACTCCAGAAAAAATACAACTAAGAGATGAAGAGATAGCCAACCTATCAGATGCACAGTTCAAAACACTGGTAATCAGGATGCTCACAGAAATGGTTGAGTATGGTCACAAAATAGAGGAAAAAATGAAGGCTATGCAAAGTGAAATAAAGGAAAATGTACAGGGAACCAACAGTGAAGGGAAGGAAACCAGGACTCAAATCAATGATTTGGAGCAGAAGGAAAAAATAAACATTCAACCAAAACAGAATGAAGAAACAAGAATTCAAAAAAAGAGGATAGCCCTGGCTGGTATAGCTCAGTGGATTGAGTGTGGGCCTGTGAAGCAAAGGGTCACCGGTTCGATTCCCAGTCAGGGCACATGCCTGGGTTGCAGGCCAGGTCCCCAGTAGGGGACACATTGATGTTTCTCTCCCACTCTCTCTCCTTCCCTTCCCCTCTCTCTAAAAATAAATAAATTAATTAAATATTTTTAAAAAATGAGGATAGGCTTAGGAACCTCCAAGACAACTTAAAAATTCCAATATCCGAATCACAGGGGTGCCAGAAGGAGAAGAGCAAGAGCAAGAAATTGAATAAGAAAACTTATTTGAAAACATAATGAAAATGAACTTCCCTAATCTGGCAAAGGAAATAGTCTTCCAGGAAGTCCAGGAAGCTCAGAGAGTCCCAAAGAAGTTGGACTCAGGGAAGCACACACCAAGGCATATCATAATTACATTACCCAAGATTAAAGATGAAGAGAGAATCTGAAAAGCAGTAAGAGGAAAGGAGACCGTTACCTACAAAAGAGTTTCCATAAGACTATCAGCTGATTTCTCAAAAGAAACCTTGCAGGCAAGAGAGGCTGGAAAGAAGTATTTGAAGTCATGAAAGGCAAGGACCTATATCCAAGATGACTCTATCCAGCAAAGCTTTCATTTAGAATGGAAGGGCAGATAAAGCGCTTCCCAGATAAGGTCAAGTTAAAGGAGTTCATCATCACAAAACCCTTATTATATGAAATGTTAAAAGGATTTACCTAAGAAAAAGAAGATACAAAATATGAATAGTAAAGTGACAACAAACTCACAACTATCAACAACCAAACCTAAAAAAACGAAGACAAAAACAAACCAAGCAAACACAACTAGGACAGGAATAGATTCACAGAACTAGAGACCACTTGGAGGGTTATCAGCAGGAAGGGGGAGAGGGGAGAATGGGAGAAAAGGAACAGGAGATAAGAAGCATAAATTGTAGGTACAAAATAGACAAGGGGAGGTTAAGAATAGTATGGGGAATGGAAAAGCCAAAGAACTTATATGTATGACCCATGGACATGAACTAAGGTAGGGGAATGATGGGGTAGGGGGAAGCAGAGGGGAATAAGGAGGAGAAAAAAATGGGACTACTCTAATAGTATAATCAATAAAATATTTTTTTAAAAGAAAAGGAGTTGGAGAATCAAAGTACAAGGAGAATTTGAGGAATAAGAAATTCTAATTGCTGGTTTGAAGAGAGAGGAGGCCACATGGCAGGAAATGCAGACTGCTTCTAGGAGCTGTGAGCAAGGAAGTCAGCAAGAAAATGGGGACCTCAGCTCTCCAACCACAAAGAAATGAATTCTTCCAAGAATAGCCTTTAAAGTGGAATCTTTCCCAGAACCTCCAAACAAAAAAAAAACATAGCCCAAATGACACCTTAATTTTACCCTATGAAACCCTGAACAGAGAATCCAGTCCCTCTGTGTTGAACTTCTGATGTATAGAAGCTAGTAAATGGGTGTTTATTTAATCTGATAAATTTGTGAAAATTCATAAAGCAGTTTTTTTTTTTCAAAAAAGCTATGGCTGGTGTGGGTCAGTGGATTGAGCACTGACTCATGAACCAAAGGGTCGCTGGTTCGATTCCCAGTCAGGACACATGCCTGGGTTGCAGGCCAGGTCCTCAGTTTGGGGCATATGAGAGCCAACCACACATCAATGTTAGCCCCTCTCTCCTTCTCCCTCTCTACCCCTCTCTCTAAAAGTAAATAAATAAAATCTTTAAAAATAAAATAAAATAAAAACAATAGAACAGGAATACTATCTCACTTCTGTTACTCTATCCATCAATGCCAACTGAGTGGCTTGTGGATAGGAGTATATCAATACATATTAAACTTCCAATTGCATAGAAAATATTTGGGATGTAATCTCATTGGCAAGAAGAAATAGATAAGCAGATTAAAGGCAAACAGGATGAAGATTTTATGTCTTTAATTAGAGAGAACTTGGGAGATTCTTAACTTATTAACTCTAATAGGATCACATTCTTGTCTAGTACATCTTGAAAATCCTAGATATAAGTCCCTAGAACAAACTCAGTTTTGAAAATTGGTTTTGTTTTTAAAGAAACTTATTTCAATTAATATACAATCATATTCATTTGCTGAAAAACACTCCTAGTAGTGACATTGAACTGGCACCTCGTTCTATACCTGGGGTTGCAATCAATACCCTTGTCACCTACATTTCCAAACCCAGAACTTCAGTTCTTAGATAAAATGACTAGTCCTTCCTTTTAGCACTACTGCTCTCTTCTCATTAATTTTTGAAAATGATTTTCTCCTTTCTGGTCTCAAAATGTGGCCAAACTTAAACATTGCTGACATTTACACATCCGATTAGTCCCCTTTACCTTCAAGCTGAATACTAAACCTAATGCTCTTTGCTCTACATCTGCCATAAAAGTCTGTGGAGAAGTAAGGAGCTGCCCAACAGACTGAGGGAGATCCACCTTCAAGGCAAAGTTCTACATTCAAATAGTTCCAAGGCCCCTGGGGTCACTTAACACACTACAGTTCAGCTTTCTCGTTGGCTAAATGAATTGATCACAACACTGACCTCTTACATCTGTTGTCATATTCTAAAGAAAAATGAAAAACAAAAGGCCTTTAAGAGTATAGTGGGCACAGCATTATAATTAACAAGAGGGAATCTCTGACCTTCCCATTGGCCTCTATTTCTGGTCATGTTTTACAATGAAACTGTGCAAAGGTTTATAAGCATCTAATATGGGCCATCCATAACTTTTGCCTTGGTACAGACAATTATTTATCCAATAAAACATAACCGCAGTGGAGGCCCAATCATTCCGTATCTGAGAGGATTTGTTGGGGAAGAAGTTATTATGGTCCACTGGATCAAAAATTCACTTTCAAAGAAGTGTCCAAATACAGATGTACACAATGGGTTCAAATTATTACAGACTATTTTGCCAAATAATACACATTTTCAAAATTACTGTAGTACCTATCATATACCTCACTTTGTATTTTTCCCACATATAGAAGGGACTTTAGTGTTTTATAAAAAATGAGAGTAAGAGAGGAAATAAAGGGGGAAGGGGACATATAAGCCATCATTTCAAAATATGAAGACTATCACAAATGTAGAGAAGCCCCCAAATCAAAAAGATAGGCACAGGTATTTTCTAATTCACATTGCACACATTGTTTTTATTATTATGATTTTTATCTCAAGTCCCACAGTGGAAAAGACACTGTCAGTCTTGACTTGAAATGCTCTGCATGTTGTTGTCTGTTTGTGCTGTTTTAAGAGGTCTGAACAAAGAGCTTGCCATATTGCAGGCAATTTGGAAAACCACCAAAGTTACAATAGACGGTGAATATCATTGCTTCTTCTGGTTTTACTCCATGAAAAGAAATCAAGGCCTCTCTCTCTGATGTCTATTTTGTTTTGTTTTTGTAATCACTTGTGCACATGGTGTGTACATACAGAATGACAGAGGCTCAAGTTCATGAGAATAATGATAAGATGAAAAGACTCAAAATTCTTAATGTTAAAAGGCTTGATTAGGATAAATACCTCAAATTTCATACACAAATGCAAATAACTGACACTTATCAAAAGTTTATTTCTATCAATTAATGCTTTCCATTTTAGGGTAGAAAAGTATATATTAAAAATAAAATCACTGTCCTACAATCACCAAGAGTGTTCTGGAAATGCTCGTGTGATAATTTTGTTTGTGTAGTTTTCTATACCACTCCCACCAAACTGTGTGTGTGTGTTCTCTCTACTTCTTCCCCCCTCTCTCTCTCTCTCTCTCTCTCTCATTCCCTCTCTTCCACTCAGACATACAGAGAAAACATCAGATTAACTCTAGTGCCCCTAACTTTAGTTTGTTTTGATTCAAGAGACTAAAGGGCATTTCATAACCTATATCCCTTTAGTCATCCATGTTAGTATTTGAAAAGAAATTTCTTAAAATACTTGCTTATTATCTTATGAAAGCTTAAAAATCAGTACCTGCTTTTTCACTCTTTCTTTCCCCTTTTATCAAGATCAGTAGTTTTTTTTTTTCCTTCTGCTTAGAAATGATCCCTTCAAAAAGTCAGCAAAATATTTTGGCTGTCTTCAGCAGCACTTTGGTCCTCTCTGTTACAAATTGTATAAACATTTTCCAGACAGGGGAATTTGAAGAGTTTAAATTATTTTTTAAACGATGTCTGTATTCCAGTACATTCACATTTGCAAGAGGAAGACGTAGGGAAGGAGAGCTACCACTGAACATAATGTGTCTGGAATCAGGGGACTATTGAGCTCTATGCAAATCTGCGAAGGAAAAATATCTTGCTCATGCAGTATCTACGGCAAGGATTCTGAGTTTCCCAGGCTGATGAAACAAATGCTCTAGCTGGATGTAGTCTGTCATTCATATTGAGCTCACATATTTTACTTCCTGAAACCAAACAAATACTGATAAACTACTTCAGTGAGCCTTTAATCAAAATTTCGGCAGTATATGCAGTTGGAGACAGAAAGATCAGTCTGTGGAGCCTGAAACCCTTTCATCATCAAATATACAGAAATAATAATTATATTTATCTGTTTGGTTCAGGCTGCACACCAAGATTTGCCCTTGCCCTGAGGACACAGAAATCATCAGGCATTGTCATCGCTAAAGAAAAAAAAATCCTTAATAACTTAGAGGTTAAATGGTTCTCAATAGTTGTGAGGGCTGAGGAAAAGGAAATAAAAATAATGCATTACTTGTAGCATTTTCCCCCTGTGATGCTGTAATAATCGGGACTGTGTACTAACCAATTAGTACTTCTGATAATACCTCTGGAAGCACTAGAAGTATCTAGTCTGACCAAGAACAACAAAAAATTGCAGGGTGGAGCAGATCGTACCATAATTCTGTCATCCATCCTTTTAGGAGCTGTGTGTAAATATATTTCAATCTATCTTACTCCAAAAACAGTTGAAAAATGAAACCAAATGAACAGAAAAGTTGAGTTTGGAAAGCGTTTTATGGTGGAAATAGTGTCACCTTAAGTTGGATTCCTACAAGAGCAAAAACTGAAACAAGGATGTGGTTAACTGAGGTCATGTGTACACATCGAAGGCAGGGACAGGGAGCTGTGGAAGGAGGGAAAGCAAGTGAGAATTAGCTCTGAGCTGGTTATCACTGTATACACCATAGGCTTATTCCAACTGTGGAGTCCCTCAGGAACCAAAAGGAAATGAACCTCAGAAACATATCACTGCAGAACTAGAGAGCTGGGACATTATCCTCTGACCCAGCCCACCGGTGAGAGTTGCCCCAACCCTAAGAGCTCAGAGTCCCCTTTCTTTAAGTCTACACCTAACCAAGGCTGTCCCATCTAAGGCTGGTGAAAGCCCTGAAGAAGCTGGGAGAAGCTTGAGGTGGGAGGCAATCAGAATGCACAGGGATTGCTCACTGGGGCTGAGGGATATAGGGCATGCAGCTGGGACACCGATGTCATCTACTACATTTGTCTTGCTCTAAAATAACTTGAAATTGTGTCATGCTCCTCTTAAAAAGTAACTATAAGCTGTCAAGCCATGAAAGACGTGGAAGAACCTTAAATGCATGTTACCAAGAGAAAGAAGCCAATCTGAAAAGGCTACATACTCTGTGATTCCAGTTATATAACTTTCTGTAAAAGGCAAAAGTATGGAGACAGAAAAACGATCAGTGGTTGTTGAGGTTTGGGTGAGTGGGGTGGTGGTGATGAGTAGGCAAAGCACAGAGGATTTTTTAGGACAGTGAAGGTACCCTGTGTGTTATTGTAAGGCTGGGTCTGTGGCATTATATATTCGTTCAAACTCATGGAATGTACAACACCACGACTGAACTATAATGTAAACTATGGACTTGGGGTTATAATATATCAATGAAAGTTTATCAGTTGGAACAAATGTGCCACTCGGATGGGAGGTTGTTGATAATGGGGGAGGCTATTGCACATGTGAGGGCAGGAGGTACGGAGGAAATCTCTGTGCCTTCCTCTCAATGTTGCTATGAGTCTAAACCTACTCTAAAAAAACTAATCTTAAATTTTTTAAAGATTTTATCCATTATTTTTACAGAGAGGGCAAGGGAGGGAGAAAAAGAGGGAGAAAAACATCAATGTGCAAGAGAAATATGGGTCAGTTGCTTCTCTCACCCCTCAACCAGGGACCTGGCCCAGAAGACAGACATGTGCCCTGACTGGGAATTGAACCAGCAACCTTTAGGTTTGAGGAATGACACCCCACCCACTGAGCCACACCAATCAGGGAAAATCTTAACTTTTTTAAAGAAAGTAAGTGTAAGAGAACTGAGCATAGCAATTAACACCACCTGTTATGTATGGGGAATTACCTTTGCAAAACACACTGCATTCAGAGGAAGGTTTTTATTATCCCGTCCATCACTTGCCTCAGGACAAATACCCCACTCTCTGGCCCTGGCTCCCTTTTCAGGTCCTGTTTGTCACGTTTTCCGTCTTCCCTTCTCATTCGCCTCAACAAGTTTTTCTTCCTCCTCGGTTGTCTTTATCTTCCACAATCTTCAAGAGTTGTGGAACATATTCTTTACCCAGCTAAGAAATAAAAAGAAGCCCCCCAAATAGCCAATAACAATAATTTTGGGTCAGTTCATTATTTTGAATATTAGCTATTAAAATAATAAGAAGATCTGTCTGTCTTGTGACATTGAATATTGGAAAAATATCAAAATTAAAATTCTGCTTCATTCTATTTACAGAAAGGAAGGAAAGGGGAGGGGGAGGAAGGGGGAAACAGATACGGAGAGGTTGAGAGAGAGAGTAAGGAGAAGGAGAAGGAAGGAGAGAAGGAGGAGATGTTGAAAGGAAAAAGGGAGGGAGAGAGGGTATGTCTTTGTGATTTTGTTTAAAACCTGTCCTGGTTCAGTTAGCATGTATCCTCTGAGCCCATCACTTTGGGATATACTTGCCCATTTTGACACTCTCCCTGGGCAAACACTCCCACCAGCTTGATCATAATTACTGAACCTAGGGGGTCATTAGGGTCTCCTGTTAGAACTCACTACAATGTCTACAGTTGCCATACCTCTAATTTAAGAGGACACATACCTGCTTTAATTACAGAGCCCTTGAGAGATAACAAGACACAAGTAACATGACCAGATGAGAGTAAATTGCTGAAATTGTTTCCTGATAAACTGCGTTTAGCTCCAGAGGCTAAAGCTCACTAGCTCTTGTGTATACGACATCAAGGTGTCAACAGGAACACGGCTATTGGGAATAACTGCAGAGAAACTGCCCATACAGTAAACAAAGCCCACGCGGCATGGAGGTAGATGTCAGAGTCATTCCTGGCTGGTTCAGTCATTATAACAGAACCTGGATATGCAGAAACTGCAGTGGAAGATCCCAGTGCAGATACTAGCCAACATGTACGTCTCCCCTCAGTGACCGTCATCTTATGCACCAAATAACCATCCTTGGGACTTAGTCCTCAGTGTGTTTGCTATGTTCGTTTTTGTTTATTCGTTTGTTTGGTGTACAGTCTTGAAAAAATTAACAAGTGCATTTTACTGTTTTCAACCTGTGGCCTTTTATTAATGGATGAGAGGTTCAACGAAATGACGTGACATGACTGGAAACTGTAAGAAGACCATTCAGGGCATTTCCCCACTCTTAGCCTGTATCGTCTCATCCCTAGAATAATATTGCTGCCACTTAGCAGGTGTTATTGTCACCAGCCCATTTCACTGAAAGGGTCAGGAGAGGACTCAGTGGCTTCAGCTGAAAGAGTTTACTTCACGTTCAGACAGTCGGCTGCCGTTCCAAGCACCTCTCCAAAGCAGCTCCCAAAATGAAGTAACTCAGAGATCTAAGCTGTTTCTATCCTGGGCTCTGCTGTCCCCAGGCTTGCCTCTAAAGGAAAAGACAGCTGGGGGGTTCATGCCCTGACTGCTAAATGCACTGTCTGGAAGTGAAACAAGACAGTTCATAGCCCAGGAGCCCACACCAGTAACGGGGCATTGTCAGTGGGGAAAGGCCTGCTCTGATATACGGAGGGGCGCTCAGATATTTAGAAGCATTAAATGTCTTTGCCACGCTTCTCAACAGCACGCTCTTCACACCCACAACAAACTAATATTCCTCAAATACTACTTTAATCCTGGTGCAGCTTCAGTCAAAAGCTTAGGAACTTTTTCCCAGCACCTGGCATCTTTATTTGACAACATTTAGTCATTTTCCCCCCAATGTGACTACTTCTTCAAGAGGCCATAATTAAGACAATACAGGGGTGGGCAGAAGTAGGTTTACAAACAATACAAATAAATAATACAATAACTAATAAGTGATACAAGAATAAACTGTTCGTATACTCACAGCTGTAAACCTATTTTTGCTCTCCTCTGTAAGTTTGAAAGTGGTAATATTGGGGTCATGATGAAGATTCTGTAGGTTTGGCACAAGGACAGGTTATGGAGAAAAGATCATAAGATCTTCCCAGGGAGGGACTGAACCTATATCTGTCTTCTTCATCATTGACCCTCTATTACTATTTTAAAAACGTAGTCGAATTGCATAGTTCTTCCTGCAGCTAGTTCTAGCTCCCGAAGCAAGTCTAACCTCCTTTGCACTAACATTGGCCTTCTTATGTCTCTTCGCTTGTCTCCAACACTACCCCCGACATACACAGCCACACGTGTAACAAAGATGAGCACAGCAATAAAACTGGGATTTACAACTTACGAGGCAGCCACCAACTCCTCTCTAGGTAGGTATAATTATTCCGTATTACAGATGAAGAAGCAGAATTTCAGAAACATTAAATAGTTCCTACTTCTGACTTTCGGTCTGGGGTGTTTCCACCATTCCCATTTCCATGGTAATCATGGCTACATGCTTTTCCTTATGTTATTCACAGCCCGCTCCCCTCATCCCTGCCTCCGGAGGTTTCCCCCCTGCTCATCCTCCTAGACCTGGGTCATATTCCCTCTCCTCCAGAATATCTTTGTGACCATTTTACACCAGAATGTTCTCCATCCCCCGACCCTAATTTCATTTAGACGTATCATCTATAGAATGATCATTACCCACCTATGCTCTGAGTCTTCTCTCTAAACAGATGGACACTCCTGTGAGGAGAAATTGTGTTCTACATTCATTTTCTCTGCCCCAATGGATCTAGCAGTGTGTTTGGTGCATAGTTGCTATGTCCATTATACTTGGAAGCAAGAAGAAAACATGAGTGTCATTCATGCTCACTACAGAACTCAAACTCTCAATGGCACCCGGTTGATGTTGTTTTAGGCTCCCATGTTGATATCCTACAGCCATTACAGAGTTCAAAGCCACCCTAATTTTAGATAGATCTTTAGAGTGTTTTGTTTATGAATTCAAAGACTCTTATTAAGAATTAAACACCTATTTTTACTCTAAGGAATATTCCATAGAGATTAAATAAGTGGGGCAAGAATTATTAGCAAATCTTTTCATAAATAACTGAAAAGAAAAAAAAATGAACTAAGACTTAACCACTGTCAATTTAGTTCAGTACCTTCTTTCTCACAATAAAACTGCAGGAAAGAGGGCAGGGAGATATTTTTATAGAATGCAGTAGTGGTCCTCAATGGCATCAACTTCAAATTGATGAATATAATTAATTCTATTTTGGATTTATTTTCCCTCTACTTTGGGTACTGTGTTCTATATAACTATCTACTATGTAAAGTAGCACGTATTTATTTCTGTAAAGGCTGCCCATAGTACAAGAGTCCTAAGTATCTTAAAGTTATCTTACCACCTTTTTTTAAAAGTAATCTCTTAGTAATTCTTGTTATCCAGACCATGGATTAATCTTCTTTTGTCTTAGATAGTGGGACTGGAGGAGTTTTATAGTATTTCTCAAGTGAGTTGATTTTTTCCTGAAGTACATGAGCTAAATATTTTTTAAAATTAACTTGCTTCCTATACTGAACTCACTTGCTCTGTTACAACATATCGCAGCAGTAAGATGCAGACCCAGACACAATTCTGTGTTCCTCTAAATTGCCAGTGGGACTTTGTGGGTGGGGAGGAAAGCACATGACATTCTAGTTAAATAGGGTGGCTGTAATTCACCATGCTTATCGGCAACATCTTCAAATCACACACTTCCGCAGCCCAGCATTCTCTTGGCTTACCCTCATAATTCTTCTTAACTTTACAGTGTGGGGAAGCCAGTGAATGGGCAAGGAGATAAAGATGTGGGTAAGTTTTCTAAGGGGTAGAGTCAGATATGTATTTAGATATGCAGAAACAGAATTTCACATTAGGCTCAAGGAAAGGGTAACATCCTGCCTTATTTTTCCCCCTGAAAGGAAAGCTGGAAACAGTAAGTCAAAGTAGGCCACAGTGAAGTTTAAAGTGTAGATGTTTTCAAATCATTCAGGGTATTTATGCTAATTGTACTGACAAAGAGTCTATGGTTATTTTGGTTCCTTCGCTAAGAATATTAAAAGATCTGGGCTGACATAAAGGAGTATGTAAAAACGAAGTTTTATTACAGATGTCAAATGTGTTAAAGAGTGATTCATGATAGACTGCTTTATTGAAGCAAGTAATAAGTTTAATTACAAATCTTTTCAAATCTTTTCCCCTCTTAACTCAATAAAGAAAAGGAAGAAAGTTGTGGTTTATCTTCAAAGGGGAGGCAAAAATTATTCGTGGGACCAATATGGCAAAAGTAATTTAATCCTTAGAAGTTTAAATATTTTTTAAAAAGAGAGAAAAGGATCGGCAAAAAAACATGGCTGGAGCTGGTGGTGTATGATTACACCAAGCACTTTTTTTGTTGAGACAGGAAAAAGATTTATGTTCCAAGGCACAAGAATGTGTGTAGTGTGAATGATACTGAAAGGTAACTGAACAGAGGCTGATGTGGGAGATAAGGGAGCAAATGCTCACAGAGTCATGTGTTGGGCCAGAGACATTCGGAGGGAAGAATGTTAAATGCCTCTCTCTGCACGGGCACAGGAATGATCGCAGATGATGTTTTATAAATGTACTCTTTACTTTTCCACTCCACACATCTGTTAGCTTTTTAAAAATTATAACACATGTACTTCCAAATTTATATACAAATATCCTTACATTATGAGATTTACTTTTAAAGAAATATGCTGGGAGAGGGGAAGCCCATGGCATCAGGGGCCATTAGAATAAGTACCTGGATTCCACATGGAGCAGCAGGAAGGCCCTGCTAAGGCATGCAAGGCTGAGGCCTTCCCCTGCATTTCCAGATGAATGTGGTGCAGTTTTTGAGTTGCATTTGATGATGAAGTGGTTGACCTAGAGACGGATAAAATATAATAGACAGTGCCCACTTTAATGGAAACCATGTCATTCATCCTTTCTAGTTTTCCAAGCCAGATGTATTTTTTTCCACCTTTTGAATGTCCTGTGTTTCTATTCCTTAAGTTATACTAGTCATTTTGCATTCATTATTTTTTCCATTTCATAACTTTTTCCTCATTTGGGGGCTTCTCTACATCTCCACACACAGTGTCTTTCAAAAATGAATTAAGCAATTCTTAAATTAAGTTGCCCCCCCCTTTTCTCATGCTGGTTTATAGCAAAGATAAATGAGCTGACAATTAAAAGAAGTATGTCCTAGCTGTCTGTTGTGTTCCCAGCTCTATGGGTAATGCAGGGGAAAAACCCCTCCTTACCCTCAACCTGCATACCAGTTGGACAATCAAGACAAAGAAGAAGGACTAAATGAGATCGGATTATGGATGTCAGCCAAGTATAATGAAGGGTTATTTGTGGAGCACAGGAAAATATGTGGAAAAGCAATTTGAGAAGAAATAATAGAATGTGGGTTTAATTCATCAGAGAAGGCTTGAAGGAGGGGATGGAGGTAATGCTAGGCTTTGAAATATGATCCATGTGCAGATGGACAGAAACTAGAAGGTGAAGGAAGTTACCATTCATTGAGAACCTATCATGGGCCAAGTTGTACTAAGTCAACGTGATTATACTAATTTAATTGTTGAGAGATATGGGACTGGGAGAGATTTAGAGAGATTTAATGATAAGTTTCCCAGAGAGAAACCTCCATTAAATGGTATATCTTGGATTCAAATCCAGATCTGTCTAACCTCAATGTTTGAACACTCTTCACTATATGGGAAAAGGAAGAAGAAACTCTTCATTATATGGGAAAAGGAAGAAGAAAGATGGGTTCAGGAGGCAGATGATCTGCCTGGCTGGCAAAGGAAAGCTCCTGGACAACATTTATACCAAGTCCTTTGTTTTACAGAGTGTGTCAGCCAAAGAAAGGAGAAGATAAGGTTAGACCAGCAGAGTCTTGCACACAGGACAAGGGAACAGAGTCGAGCTTTAGAGATTAGCGTGGGGTATATTTAGACAGTTTGTATGCCACAGGCTGAGCATTTTTTTCTGTGATACAGGGCTTTTGAATCAGTCTACACATAACCTTCACCTCCCAAAGGGCCTCCAAATGTTTGTTGTCTCTGGGTTTATGAGGCCCTCAGAATTTCTGAGCATGGAAGAAAAGGTGAAATGAAGGTGAGCTGCAAACAGAGGTGCTTTCATAGGCCCACGGCTAAGAAATGCAGAGGACACACAAATAGTTGGTGACTAAGATCCCCTTATGTGTTACATCCCAGCTTCCTGGCTAGGTTTGTAGTTGAAGAACAGGTAAGGAGACTCATAGCCCACTGGGACCTGTGTTTGGCCCTGTTTATGGTAAATGGATATTCCTCCAACAAAGCGTACAGAATTACAATATCTTCATGAGCAGATTCTAGGGTACAGGAAATGGCTCCAATAAAGACCTTCAGGAAAGAACGTCAGTCACTTCTAACAGATATTATGAGGAAGGAAAGGAGAATTTTATGAAGGTCGTGATAAGAAAGTTGGAAGCATTTAATTCTGAAGATGCAAAATGTTACTGTAAGAGAGCAAACACTGAAACACAATTTTGTAAGACCTGGATTCCTGCCTATCCCAGTTAGAGAAAGACCTTTCCTATAACATGAACTGCATTAAGAGTGTCTCCCTAACCAGAAATTTGAATGTCATTGCAAAGTTTATCTTCACCCAGATGTCTAAATCATAGCCAGTCAGTCAGCCATTTCCACTTAAACAACCTAAGAATGTGCTTCTTTAACCTAAAACTCTGGAATCAAAGGATCCATTAAAAAATAATTACTATAACTTTTTTTTTTTTGCCAAAGACGACCTTATTGACTCCTTGATTGATTGTTTGTTTGCTTGTTTTCATATTCTATTAACTAAATAAATTGCATTAAATCACGATCAATTTGAAATATTTTATAAATCAAATATGTTTGTATGTGTACATGTTCATGTGTAAAACCTCTTTCAGCAGCACATGAACCAATGAGACATAAGGGCAAAATAAAGAACTGCTGAGTCTCTGAAAGCACATTCGATGCTTTGGAGAAATGAAGGTGAGCTACCCCCACACCACCACTACCACACACAAAGACTGTAGTATTCATTTTGGGAGAAGCCACTATAGATCTGAAAAGTCATTTTTAGTAAAACTGAAGGATTCTGCTTTCATATTTCTTCAGAAGCATCTGTAACTTTTCATGCTACTTAAAAAAATTGAAATGGAAAATTATAAAGGCTGTATCACTGCATACTTTATGCAAAAAAAGATGATATGGAATCTCAATCATTGAATGATTGAATCTCAATCATTGAAAAAATGAAATGATTTCTCTGTATAGATATTTTTTCATGACTCTTGATCTTACTACCTTTTCCAGTAATTTGAACAACTACTAGTCTCAACTGAGTCAAGAGGAAGACATTCACCAAACATGTATGTATCGATATTTCTGTCTTCAGTGTAGGACATCATGAGCAAATCGGGAGTACCACATTAACCTGATTCATTTAAATCAAAAGCAAGAAACTTGTCATTTAAGTCAGTGTAGGAAGCCTTATCACGGATAAACCTATGACTTCAGTTAATCTCCTGGAAACCTTATAAATCACTTAAGAACCTCCATTACTACTTTGAGGCCCTGTAGAATTTTATAGTATGGCAATAGGGAATTTACCAACCTGGATCTATGAATTTAGCATAGCAAAACACTATGGGAAAATCTTGCATAGTTTTATGAAGCAATCTACAAAGATATGTTTGCATGTAAACAAAAATAATATATAAACATACACACACACACACAGACGTACACACACTCAAAACCCATGTATAATTTTGATTCCCCTAAAACTTCAGGGGTGTTTAAACTCAGTATCCAAGGGGGATTGTTTTAAAGACACTTCACTGATACCAAACTCAGTAGATGCTCAGTTCCTTTACATAAAATGGCACAGAACAAGCATGTAGTCCGTGCTTTCCACAAGTGGATTCCCAACTGCTGATCAAAAATACTGTTTTCCATTTGCTGTTGATTGAATCCATGGGTGTAAAACTTGGGGATATTGAGGGTTGACTATATATTGAAAAAATCCATTATATATTGAAAAAATTGCCCTGAGCAGTTCAAATCCACATTGTTCAAGGGTGAACTGTATATGTATGTATATCCTTTCTGGTTGTGTTGCTCAACTGACCATCTCTTTTTAAGGAAATTTGTAAGATCTCCCATCTATAGTTGACTACAGGTGGAACCTCAATACTGGGTGAGCCCCAGGTTTCCATGTACTTCTCAGGACTGCACTTCCAGGTGGGGCACTGGGCCTTAAAGTTCATAAAACAAGGTACTCAGTTCCCTCATATAAAGCAGAATAGAAAAGACGGTGTTCTTGATAAACTCAAGCAGTATTATAGACCGGTTATCATATGTCCAATACAGCATAACTAATTAAGTAGTCAAGGTAGCCATGCGATGTTATAGGAGAGGAAACAAGCCTGGGAAATTTTCACAGAGGCTGTGACATTAGTTTTGTGCTTGCTCTTAAAGGAAAACAAGGTATTTTCTTAGATGAGAAGAGGAGGGAAAAGGCTGAGAGCCGAGAAGAGGAGTAAGTGGACTTTAGGGAGAAGACATAGCATGAAAGAAGAGGTCCGAGCCAGGCTGCGGGCTGTGGCCTCGCAGCCAGTACCAGCCTCCTCACCCCTCCTTGTCTGGGTCTTCATAACCTGCACCCCCCTCAGGACACACGGACCTTTCCCTACCCTCTCACCCCTCCAGCCCAAAGAGCCTTCCATTCTCCACTCTCCACACGTAGCTCTCTCACAGGGCCTATGCACCCTACCCCAATACATTTGGGAGGAAATCATACACTTTGAGGACAAATGTCACTAGGGAAGAAACTGTCTAACAAGAAGAAAAAGTTCCCATTCTCCTGAATGTGTTCCTAGCTCCTCTTTAAAAAAATGATTTTACCCTTATGCCACAGCTGCAGGACAAGTAACAAAATCAACTGTATTTATATGCAAAAGCTGCGGCTTGCTCTAAAACTTCTGCAGTCCCAGCAATAAAAAACTTTCAGGAAATCCTAATGAATTGATATAGTCATTCCACAAAAAAATTATTGAGCAACTACTATATTCCTTAATCATGTCTTGCCTTTTGCATAGATTGAATAATTACATTAATTTTGGATGAATTACTGGAGTAGGGGGTACATGGTGTCCCAGATCATTTTTCTCATGCTACTTTGAATACTTTTTTTAATGTAGCATCTCCAGGTACTGATATTCAATGGAACATATTTTGGAAAATGCTGATCAAGTCTGGACTTCTACCATTCATCTAATCATCTAGCCTCTACTTGAGTATCCCTGGGTATAGCCCACATGATCAGAGGCAACTTACCTCATGGCCAGAGAGTGCTGATCATTATTGATGGAAGGCTGCTGTCATAGGCAGTGTTAGTTACTACTATTATTACCCCAAACCTGCCACCCTGATCCTTTTATCCTTTGCCCTACTCTGTCTTCTACAAAAACTTGCTGAATTAGTGAAAGTGAGACTCGGTATTATGGAGGTGGTGACTAAATAAGATAGTGTGGAACAGTGAAGAAACCAGATATTTTACATTCAGACTTTAGCTGGAATATCAATGTATTGCTTCTCTTTACATTATGACACTCAAAACTGATTTTAAAAAAACAGTTCTTTTTTAAAAAATATTTTATTTATTTTTAGAGATATGTGAAGGGAGGGAGGGAGGGAGGGAGAGAGGGAGAGAAACATCAATGTGTGGTTGCCTCTCATGTGCCCTCCACTGGGTACTTGGCCTGTGACCCCGGCATGTGCCCTGACTGGGAATTGAACCAGCGACCCTTTGGTTTGCAGGCCCGCGCTCAATCCACTGAGCCATACCAGCCAGGGCCGATTTATTTTTAAAATATATCAGCTATGTCTGTCTAGTGGTGTTCTATGTATATGTGTTCTGTCAAGGAGCAAACCACTGCTGCCTAAGAGTTCAGAATCTGTTTTTCATGAGTTAAGGGTGAGTGGTCTCTGTCTAGCCTTAAAGATCAATCTCTAAGAATCCAGGAGACACCTTCAGATTGTGTTTCCTGAGAAGAAATCATGGTGTCACATTTGGCCTCAAAACAGAGTCTTAACAAAAATATTAACCTCATCAGAACACAGCACAAACGGATACCTTTCCTGGGAGACTTGAATTGAGCTATAGACATGAAGCTTGTACTAACAGCCCAAGAAATGAAACTTGCAGTTCCCAGAAATTGCTGGTCAAAGGGAATTTAATGCGCACTTGAGGAGCATCTCAAGGGAGAAAAAAGGCACCCTCGTCTTGTAGCCTTCATCAGCATTGGCTCCTGAATCCCCCCAGTTTGTGCCTCCCTTAATAATCAAATAATTCTCCAACCTTTCATGATTTTGCTGTGTATATCTTTTTGGATATCTAATTAACACTGTGATTTTTTTTGTTCTACATATGTTGTGTAACAATTGATTCTGTCCTATCCTTACAAACATACTAAGCTTAATAATATATTTATGAAAATTACTTTGTATAGTCCTTATGCAATCAGCCATGCTGGGTATGATGGCCCAAGACGATGAAAACCCATTGACTTTTTGTAGCAAATTAGTCTACCACCTAATCGGTGAACCCTGCTAAGCTTTTGAATTATGACGAGAACCAGCAGCTCAGTTAGAACACTCAAATGAATTATATCAATTCATAAACTTGTTCATGTCCAGATTTCATTAGCCACACATTAACAGCATTTTATGTTTATTACTGCTCTGACATAATCTATAAATAACTGAAATGCTAATCATAGTGTTCTGCCGGGCATCATCATTTAATCATAAAGAGATACATTATTATAAACTATAATAGATAATAACAAGTCCGGGTCAATGGCCGCATATTAAAAGATCACAATTATATCCTATAAGGGTATGTACCTCATACATTTGGTGACACATAGGTTCATATCTAATCACTTGCAAATGTTTCCCCTCTGACATACTTATAGTACAAGGTGACACAATTAAGAAAATATGCTTGTAAAACAGTGCAATCCTCGAACACCAAAGTAAACAGAGAACAAGTAACGGTGGGAGAAAACGTACTCTTGCCAATGCCAATTCAATTAACTCTTTATCGGTAGGTTTGTTTTTCAGCAGAAAGGGAATTTATGTGGCTAACATAAGACAGCCAAAAGAAGAGGGGGCAAAAAGATGCGCAGCTCATCAAAATGTAACTAGAAAAGCTATTACATAAAAGTTGAATTCAGTTACAATTGAGTTAAAATCGTAAAACAAAGCCTAACTACTGATTAGATCTTCTCCAAGTCCTATTAATGGTTTATTGCAAACTGGCAAACTGTAGCACAGTAATCTTATATTACATTATAAAATAATTTCATGTAAGACTATTCACAGTTTCTCTCAAGAGGTAAATAACTTTCAAACTCAGCAGAGCTACCAGTTTCAAACGGCCCTGCTATTATTGTTGTGCCACGACGCTGTCATCACTGTCATGTTTTGACTGGCTGATGACAGGGCACTGATCAAGTTTGGATATTGATTTAACAAGACGATGGGGTCATTACCTTTGTAGCGTGTGAGATTCCCACGTTTCTGCTTCAAGAAAATATCCTGATGAAATGCCAGCTGAATAATTTCTAAAATAGATTATCAGCAGAAAGGGTTTTGAATGAGAATGGAGGCTGACCCAGAGTCCAAGAATTAATGACAGATTATTAAACTAAAGTATTTTATACTGAGAATTAGCCACTAATTTAAAGCCTTGGTTGCACAGGATGCTGAGATAGAGTCTGTCATTGCAAGCACTTGCACCTCGGAGCTCAGGGTGAATCGAGGGAGATAAAGAAAGGAATGTAAAACACTATGGAAACCAACCTCTGGAGACTTAATATTCTGATCAGCTCACCTCCGAACATCTGGCTCTTAAATGTTCAAGCACAAAAACAAGAGAGCTAATGAAAGCAGCACATATTATCTCTCCCATCAATGTACCTCACAAACACCTGCTAAAATTAAAACAAATTGAATCTTGATTGCTGATTAAGTACCCCTTCTTTAGCTAGATATTCTGTCATTATTTGCCCTGGCGCACAATGCATAAACTGATGAATGGTGAGTGGGGGCCATAGCAGCAAAGGTGGATAAAAGGCGATTCCAAGTAGAAGAATATAAATGGTAGCAGATTAACTTTGTGTACTCTAACCCAGCAAAAAAATGTGAGTCTTCACCCCCACCCCCACCCAAGAATTAAAGTGGTAAAACTGCATTTGAAATAGAAAGGTGAGTCTGCATTATAATTCACCTCCTCCCTTGCAGCAAAGTTCATTGTCAGGCAGGCCTTGCGGCATTTAATTTACTCACCACGGCTTGGTGACTGAGTCTAAGAAGTACTCTTGACCTGTGTTACTGACTGCTTTTATTCAGTTACTTCACTGCTGCAAAAGCCTTTTTTTTTTTTTTTTGGATTTGCAAACCTTTTCAGACCCAGGCTGGTAATACCAAAAACAGAACCTTCCAAGACACATTTGGTTTGTCCATATCTGAAACAAATACTTGGACTGTTGTTAAAAAAAAAGTTACACAATTTACGGCCTATAAACCAAGAGACTATTCAGCATGCACACTTCAGTTAAAATAAAAATACCCATTCAAGTTTTCATCACACATATATAAATACCTTCCTATGCGAATACTGATGACAGATGTATGGCTAATCTACCATGTTAACTTCATTTGAGAAATTGTGGTTTTGTTCAAACTTTATTAGCTAAACTTGAATTGATCCTGATAAGTTTTAACTCAATATTTTACTTGGTTCAAGTATATTTCCAGAATTTGTACAACTCAACAGCTCCCCTGTATTTGCAATACATTCACATAAATTTCCTGTTAAAACAATCAACTTGTATTTGTTTCAATGTCTTTTGATTAAAACAAACAAGAAACAAGTGGGGGGAGGAGAGAAAAATAACAGTGTGTAAATCCTTCTTAACACCACATCCTACACAACCTGGTTTTATTTATTTATTTATTCGACTAACACAATAAGGTCACAACAGCACATGTGTTTGGCATATGCGTTTCATCATTGATAATTATGCTCTATCTAAAAAGTAGCTTCAAAATGATAGGTTACTCCAAGATCTCCGATAGGGCATTAAAACACAAGGAAAGAAATGTCCACGAACCACTTTATTGTTCTGTGACTTTTTTTCTTATTGCATTCTAAATTATTTAAATATACTATTAGGCATCATATTGGAAAAAACAGATGTTTTCTAATTATGAACTGATTTTACAGTGTGATGGTGTCACATATTTAAATTACAAATCCACATTTTTAGCATTCCAGCTGTGCTCTACAAGAGTTTAATTTGCTTCTTCTGATATGTCACGTTGCACCTGCCTTTTAAAAACTCCTATAAATGTAAAACATTACCCAAATACAATTATTAAGACATGTTGAAGAATTCTAAAGATTCCGAACAGCTTACAGAAGATGAATTTTATATAAAGATTCAATAATGAATCTACCAAATATGTATTTGGAGTAACATTTACAAATATTGTTAGAGGAACATGAATTTGGACTGATGATTTGTGGGTATATATGTGTATGTACAATCATATATAGAACTCAATTTTATTTTAATAGCACCTTTCATATTAACTATATCTTCAAGCACAATCATACAACCTTGAGTTTAAAATATTTGCTGTGTTGATATCAACAACATGAACATAAAAATTCAGCATCTATTAAGAACTTAAAGAGGACCTTTCTTGGATGGGAAATAAGAAGATACTGTGTCCAGAGACTGAACATTAGTTAAATTAGTATTCCTTCTCTCTTTTAAGGAAATTCTATAACATAATCAGATTGATTAAATATTTCAGAAAAAAGTCTAAAAATTAAAATTTTAAGTTAATTTTAGTTGTCCTACAAAGTCAGTGACCATAGAACCAATAGTAATAAAAATATTTTTGCTAGATCATCTTTATCTCGTGATGAGGTAGGGTTTCTTAGGAGTGATTGTGTTCTGTGAAAAACATTTGACCCACATAAACTTAAATGACACCTCAGGTTTAAACTATCTTGCAATGAGTGTTAAAACAAATAAATCCACGTACGTATGTGAATAAAGATACATCCATAGACAAATGAACAACTAAGTAGGTTTTAATATGAGGTCTTATTGATTAAAAAGGCAAATGGACTATATGCTTATTTCTGGAATTCACAGAAATACTTTAAACTGTAAAATAAATAAACTCAGAAAAATCTATAAGTGTACATAAATTCTACATAGAAGGAGTATTTCTTTTATACTTATTAAACCTATTCAAGAGGTGTTTAGTTATTGGTATATTCCATACAGATAATAATTATTGTTCCAGAAATGCATATTCACGTTAAAAGTGACTATGAGAGAAGAGATCAAGAGGAAATACACCAAATGCAAGTTATTCACCCAATACTGTCGTTTCAAAATAACCAGAAGAAGTAAAAGACAGAAGTACTCGAATAACAATTAAAATAAAATTAAAAAAATAAAAAAAAACCAAAATAACCAGAAGAAGCTTTTCCTCAACACTACTTTGAGGAATTGACATGTTTAAATGAGAGGGTAGGGTGTTGCCCCTTTTTCTATTTTCACAATAATGGCTGAAAATAAACTCTTTATAATCTTTTAAAATCTTAATATGGCTAAATGATTTATTTATGCAAAAACTGACTTCACCGTCCTTAGAATAAAATATTAAAGAAAAAGCCAATTACCATGGATACACTGTGAAACCCCACCTCTGTGTGAGGAGCTAATGTAATGGCAGATTGAGTTTTTTAAAGAGAAGTCTGAAGATTCGATGAGGATGGTAACAGCATTACAGTGATAAATTTTACTAGCAAACAAATAAAATCACATTGTAAAACCTTTCCAAAAAGGAGGCTTTAACTGAAATGCATAATCATGTATAAAAACCTAAAATGGAAATTTTTATCCATTAAAGTGTGAACAACCTAATTCAGAATAAATGGGAGGGCATTTGGAACAATAACGTGTTCCACTGGCTCTCTTGCTGAACAAAGACCTTATGTTAATCATATGGTTATTGACAGCAAAGCAAAGTGTTTCTGCCAAATACAGAACTTCCAAAGTGATTCATCCGTAAGTCTTATGTCCCATAGACTTGAATGGTCTGTCACAGCCTGAGACTGCCTATCTTGTCCAGATTTATTTTTGTCAGTCACCTATCCTGCTCTCTGGGTTCAGCTCTCTTAGGGAGTTCTAAGCCGTCCTTCTACCCCCTAGTATCCTGCAACCTTCCCTCAGCTTCTGAGGCCCAGGAAGCCACCTGTGTGAGCAGGACAAATGAACTGAGAATGATGTAGCCCTTGGCTCTTTGGTTCTGATCACCAACCTTACTTACAGACTATTCCTCAAATCTTTCTCCTGGTTCTAGATGTGGCTTCACATTTCCCACCATTTGTATGGCTGCTCAGGGTTGGAAGACACTAACCTGCCTTCACATTTCTACCAAGCAGAGAGAGAGTCCAAGCAATAAGGACAGAGAGACTCTCAGAGTAGGGGTCCCAATTGTGCTTTGAAAAGGAACCCAACAGCAGGCAATATTTAATTCTTTCTGAAAGTGACAACCAACACAACATTTGGTCTGCCGTAAAATGTCAGTGACAGACCTCCATCTAACTAGGAAGGTCTCCTGCAGTTGTGGGAGCAGCTGCTCTCATCTGAACAGGGGACAGGAGTGTGATTTCAAAGGCTGCATGCATGAATGAGAGACATCTTTAAAAATGGCTCCCTTGGGATGCTTAAAACTTGAGAGTCTAAAGACAGTTTTCCTGGAACTTTATTCTTAACACACAGTTAAGACCACAATGAACAGATTATTTAATTTAGGGAATAAGCAGGTTAATAAATAGAATTACAAAGATTTTCTAAACATCATCAGCTGACCCAGACTCCCAGATCCTCAGCTTCATAATTATCTGTGACAATTCCCCTTTATACATTCCTTTTATTCATCATGTATTAGTCCTCTAGATTCTCTGATACAAACTCAATAATTGTATCCAATATTCTCACATGAATGATGCTGAGGCCACTATCCTTATGTTATCAGAGAAGCCTTGGTTCTGGTCCTCTGTTAACTTCTTTATACTGAAGGTATACCTGCAGTTCACTGTTTTACCTTCTGCCTGTGGGGTGCTTCTCTTTATGGATCATGCTATTCATGCTTCCAGATTAAGATAGGAGTTACAAGGGCATCTGAGTCACCCTTCTCGTCACACCCTTGAATTACAGGGGAAAAAAGATAAGTTGCAATAGCAATGGAAACCAGATATATTAATAAACACTCTGACACATGCCAGGAGAACTTTCACATAATCGAAGAACGGATGGAGCTCTGAGACAAGGCAGAAAGGTTAGAGGGGAAAAGTTGGGGGTTTCCAGTCACCTCCACGGTGTACCTCTTTCCAGCAACATGCTGGTCCTACTGATGATAAAACCAGGAACTGAGCAGATGCTGCTTTATGAGACCATCAAGGCTAATCTGTCTTCACTGTGCCACCCCATTCTTAACCCCTGTCTGCCCCTCTTGTGCTACGTTCTTTCACAGGCTATAATTTTATTAAGGCATCACATGAGGGGATGGAACAGGCAGTGACATACTGAATCCTGAGATTTTATCTGAATAAAAGTGTCTGAATCGAGAAGAACCCTGGAAGGGATGCAATTTGCACATTATAGATTTTGTATATTACTTCCATAATGAGAAAATATGAGTGAAGTTTAAAATAATTCAAATTGAGATAACCAAAACAGAACAGAATATTCTTTCCCACTTCAAAGAATGTCACATGACATATTGCTTGATACTGAACATTTGGGCATCAGCTTAAGATCTGAAAGGAATTCTAACAAAGAAAATGGAGAGTGTTTCGAGGAGAATCCAATGGTCTAGCATAGAATGTTCACAGAACCTGGTCTGAATAGATCACACCTCATTCTTGGATAAGTCACCTAAGTAAAAAGAGTTTAGCAAAAGATTCCCCAACATAAAATCAGGGGACAACAGCACACAAAAAGCAAAGGAAAATCACAAAATAAAGGCATTTCATTAATTAAAGAAGGGGGAAAGCATCTCTTTAGTGTTCTCAATAAAATTTAAGAAAACTTGCCATTAGAAGCAAGAATAATGATAAAATAATCAGAATGGCTTGGAAATACAGTTTGTTAGATGCATTGGTAGGTGATAAAGAAGTTGAGTGAATTAAGTAAAGATAGATTTCTGATCAAGATGGCAGCTTAGGTAAACACAGCTCACTTCCTTGCATAATCACATCAAAATAACAACTAAAATGAAGAATAACCATCACTCAGAACCATCATAAATTGAGTTGAATGGAAATTGGAAAACTATAGAATTAAAGAAACCACATCCATCCAGACTGGTAGGAGGGGCAGAGACATGGAATGGGTTGGTCCCACATCCACAAGTGGTGGATAAAAATTCAGAAGGGATATCTGGGGAGCAAGATGTCCCAGTCCCACACCAGGTTCCCCATCCCAGGGTTTCAATACCAGGAAGATAAGGATTGAGTTGGTGGAAGAAATTTCAGTAGTTCTAAGCACTTCTTCTTAAAGAACCCACATACTAACTTAATTAGACTCACTTCCACTGAGCTCCGAACTGGGGTAGCAGCTTGAAAGGCACCAGCAGCATACAGAGAAAAACTGAAGTGTCTGTCATCAAGGCAAAAGTTGGGGAACAGCTTTCTCCCAGACAGAAAAGCAGACAGAGGCCATTGTCCCTTTTCTGAACCCTCCACCCACTAAACCACAGAGCCAGCAGGCTGGTGCCATATTGGAGACTCCATCAACCTAGCTAACACTGTTTGCTCTGCCATGGAGATCCCCAGAGACTCTGTCCCACCCAACATATGGGCTCATCCAAGCTACTCTTCCATATGCTCAAGGAACTTAGTGAAGACCTCAACAGCATTAAAAAGATCCAGTCAGAAATGAAGGATACACTAATTGAAATAAAGAGCAATTTACAGGGAAATAGTAGAGTGTATGAAGATGAAAATCAAAGTAATGATTTGTAATATAAGGAAGCAAAAAACAACCAATCAGAACAAGAAGAAGAGAAAACAATTCAAAAAATGAAGATAGTGAAAGCAGCCTCTGGGACAACTTCAAGAGGTACAACATTTGCATCATTGGGATGCCAGAAGAAGAGAAAGAGCAAGAATTTGGAAACCTATTTGAAAAAAATACTAAGAGAAAAGTTCCCTAAGGAAATAGACAAACAAGTCCAGGAAGCACAGAGTATCTTAAACAAGATGAATGTAAAAAGGCCCACTCCAAGACACATCATAATTAAAATGTTAAAAGGTTAAAGATAGAGAATTTTAAAAGCAGCAAGAAAAAAGCCGTTAGTTACCTATAGGGGAAGACCCATATGATTGTCAACTTATTTCTCAAGAGAAACTTTGCAGGCTAGAAGAGATTAGTAAGAAATATTCAAAATGATGAAAAGCAGGGACCTACAGTCAAGGTTGCTCTACCCAGCAAAGCTATTGTGTAGAATCAAAGGGCAGATAAAGAGCTTCCCAGATAAGAAAAAAAAAAAGGAATTCATCATCACCAAGCCCTTATTATATGCCATGTTAAAGGGACTTATTTAAGAAAAAGAAGATAAAAAATATGAACAGTAAAATGGCAATAAATACATATCTATCAACAATTGACTCCAAAAATCAAACTAAGCAAATAAGAAAAACAGAGATAGAATCATGGATACAAAGAGGGTTTTAATGGTGGGGCATGGGAAAATGGGTGAAGAGGTGAGGGGATTAAAAAGACAAATAGGTAGTTACAGAATAGCCATGGGGATGTAAAATACAGTATAGGAAATGGAGTAGCCAAAGAACTGATACACATGACCCATGGACGGGAACGATGGTGTGGGGATTGTCTGAAGGAGTGGAGGGGGCATGAGGGGAAACTTCAGACAACTGTACTAGCATAACCAATAAAATGCGATTTAAAAGAAGAAAAGATAGATTTGTTATTATAAATGTATCTGCATTAATGAAGAAATGCACAGACTACTGTGGAAAAAGTTTGGTCACTGACATAAAAGCCAATACAAGGTACATTCTAGGGGGTGAAGAAAAAGGATACCACATAAGGCAAGACAAAGGCTAGAGAAGAAAAAGAGGGTGGGATATAAAGATATAATAATATCCTGTTTGTGTCTGAAAAAATATATAGGTTACTTACAAAGTAAAAAAAAATCAAGCTGGTCTTATACTTCTGCTGGCTTCATTAAATACTAGATGACAATGAAACAATGTCTGTACAATTGTGTGAGATACAGTATGTGACCCAAGGATTCTATATATAAAAACAATTTGGATAAATGTATGAAGGCAATGAAAAGATATGTTGAATACTAACAGCTCAGAAAGTACATAATCCTTAAGCCTTTAAAAAATTACTCCAAGGTATATTTGAGTTGAAAGAATACTGAAAAAAAGTTTTAAATATAAATTTTAAATAAATGGTAATAAACAAATACAATATATAATCTAAATTTTTTCAAATGTATTAAGATGAATTAAAATGGTTCTTGTGAGAGAAGAATCATATTGTTTAAAAAATCATTATTTAATATTTATTATCCAGATCTAACACTTCTGATTAACACAAATGGGAAGTGATTTAAGAAAAAGAAAGCAATAAAAGGAGGCAATTTCCTCATCTTACATAGTGGTTAATCAAAAGCAGCATTATCCTTCATGCTGGTAATTAAAGAAGTATAGGCTGAAGAAGTTTTATTTTAATGTAAAGGTAGTTACTAGGATTAAAGTCAAATGTATACCTTATAAATAACTACAGGGTAAAATGTAACGAGATGGAAGGAAAAAAAGAGGAAAGAATGGAAAGAAAGGAAGAAAAAAATCTACCAAATAACAGAGAAAAAGGAAACAGAGAGCTCAAAATATCTCAAACAAATGTGAGATAAACTCAAATATATTAATTATGATACAAATTAATATGTAGAATTATTTATAAAAGCAAACAAAATATATGAGGTGGGGTAAATCATTCTGAACATATGCTTCCAATAGAAAGAGAGCTAACACAAAAGAACAAAGAAAGCTCAGAAAGAAAAGGACATCCTTCAATATTACACAATCACAATAAAAGCAAAGAGCCATTCCCAATTATAATATTAGATATAGAAGAATTAGAATCAAAAACTTAATGTAACAAAAAAGAATTAAACAGGTAAAATCTACCATTTAGTCATAATAATAATAACCACAATAATATCAACAGTAAAATTTTATGCTCTGAATAATATAGTATCTCAGTTTATAAAGGAAAAACAATTAATTATAGTGGGAGACATTAGGTTAAATTGAAAACGAGGAAGTAAATGATTTAAGGAATGTAAGAAAATGGTAATAATCTACCATTTATTGAATGCTTATGACATTCCAGGCATTGCACTAAGTTCTTTCACATGGAGCTCATTAGTGCTTTACAACAGCAAAGGGGGGTTGATGGTCCTTCTCACACATTGAGAAACAGGGACCAAGACCTGCAAAGCTTGCTCAGCTTCACAAAGTTGGTAGTGCCAAAGATGCACTTGGAAGCTACCTGTCTCTTAGAGAAACTGAAGAAAAAAAAAGAGTTCTAGAAAATGGTGAAACACAAACTAAATATACAAAAATAAATCATTTTCTTCTGTATCTACAGAGGCAGAATAGGAAAAGACATGTTTCTAAAAGTACCATAAAAACATGAAGTTCTCCCCAGGAAAAAATGTAATTTAAGAAACTAATACTTTGGAACAGATGAAGAACACTACAGATTTTCACTGACAATCATACAAGAATATATAAGTAGACCTTTTGTGTCCCAGATATAGAAGACGAAATTTTGTAGGAATGTCAATATTCTCTATTACATGAGTTTAGTGGTACTACGTCTAAAATCACTGCATTTTTTAACTTGCTAAAGTGACTTTAGAGTTTAATTAAGAAGAAATATACAACCTTCTGTAGACGTATGCTGTGTGTCTAGGGAGGAGACAGAATATATCTACCTTGCCTAGCTGAGGCCCAGAGGAGGAACTCCATAAATATTTATGGAAGGAAAAATAGCTAAGAAAATTTTGAAAAATATTCTAATTAATGTTTCTAACTAAATGAAATTAGTATTTCTAACATTCTAACTAATAGTAAAAATTTGCCTCAATAAAGCTTAATATCTTTGATATAGAAAAATTAATCCAAAGTTACAGGATGAATATGAAAATTCTTCAATGGTTCCAAGAAAAACAATTATAAATAAAAATAATTTGTTTATTGGAATATTCATTCAAGGGTTATTAATAATAGTAAAACATTTGTCCCCACTTAATGATAATAAAGTAGTAAAATTAATTATGTCATGTCTATATAAAGAATAATATACTAATATACAGCTTTTTAAGTGTACTATTGAATATTTAATGACTATTATTCAGTTTGTTCTTTCTATAAATGCTCATAATGTAATGGTAAAATCCAAAGCAAAATGAAAGAGTATAAACAAATCAAAGCCTGAATTTTAGAAAATATACAGATTTGAATAGCATTAAAATATACAGAAAACATATTAAAATATCAACAGTTATATCTGGGTTGTGGAATTACTCTTATATTTTATTTTCTTATTTACACATTTTTAAATTTTCCATATTTTCTATCATGAGTTTATTTAACTCTAAGAATGAGAAAAAATAATCCTCTAGAAATTAGTTTATTCAAGGTAGTGCAGCCAGATTACTAAAAGTGAAAATAAATCTGGCCTTACTTTCTATTTTAGTGTCTCCAAATTCCAGGGATGTCAATTTCTATATGGTGTAAAATCCTAGGAAAAACTTGATTTTTCAATCTGTGGAACCAAAATAGGAAATTTCTCCATAAGCAATGTTTTCTACAGTCTCTCTTACACTCTTGACCTGAGACTCGAAACGCTGAATTGAAAATATTTGCATTTTTTTAAAAATGAGCAATATAAGTTTTAAAAAATACTTTTTCTCTCAATACTTGTGCGGTAGTTATAAGAAAGATTTCATTGAGATAAAAAGGAAAAAAATGTCTAGGAAGCACAGAGACTTTAAGAAACATTAGAAAAATAGTAATCAAACGACTTAACAACAGTATTATTAAAATGATGAAAACACTAATTAGCGATACAATTCTTGGAAAAGATAGTATGTTTTTAATACCATTGATGCTCCATAATATTTTTTTTAAAAGATTTCCAAGAATTACAGCAAAGGCTTGTCTGGTGTTTATTACTAGGATACCACACCTTGTCATTGAGAACTGAACTAAAGATCATTTCACCGTTTAAATTAAATCACCTTTGGAAAATAGCTGTGTTTAAGGAGAGAAACTAACAAAATAAGGTTCCACTTGTTTGAATTTTTAGCCAGAAAATAAATAATTCAGAGTATATAGTTAAATCCTTAGGAGAAAAGAGAACCACTTGCAAATAGTCTGAATAAAAGACTGGTAACCTTTTGAAAAGATTCTGTTCATTTACGTATAACTATTTCCTCATCTCAACACTTGTAGAGAAATCTTAATGCCTTTGAGTTCATTTTAGGAATATATAACTTAACAAGTTTTCAGATTTAAAACAGGAACATGTATCTTACTCCTGAGTCTTTCATTTTTAATGGATAAGAGATATAGTCGCTTTTGAAGCTTCTGGATAAAGAATTGTGGACCAGTGCTCGCAGGGACTCTGGGTGCGCACTCTGAGTGCACAGGAATGACGCTGGCAACCGCCCCCCAAAAGAAACAGTCCGCGCCGGACTCTTGTTTTCGCTCAGCAAGCTCTGCAGGTCGGAAAACCCTTGTATAACTTAAAGCTAATATTAACAATACTTTTTTAAAATAGCATACTAAGTTCTATGATGCACTTATAATTTGCCACTACATGATTTCATGTGATTCACACAACAGCTCTGAGACATGAGCAGGAAAAGCACTATGTTTTTCTGTTTTGCATTTGAGGTCAACCAGAACTCAGAGGAATCAGCGGTTTGTAAGACGGTACAGTGCAGTCCATGGGTGGGACTACAACCTGGGTCTTGGGAGGCCTTTTCTAGTATTCTTCCCACTAAGTCATTTGAGTTTTCAAGGAAACAAGTTTCCAAATAAGGCTCCTCCTACTCTCCCTTGGGTAACTTTAATAAACTCAGTGTAAAACAAACAACAAATTGGCTGTTCCCAAGCAGATGGTGCTGCTCAGCTGTGGTTAAGCAAGGAGGCCTCCAACACGCTGAACTTTCACAGGCATTACTTACTTCCTATTTTATCATGCTGGTGAAGGCAGGCAATTCACATTCGGCATCCTTATTATCATAGCACGGGCCACAGTCCTGCTAATTGCCCTGATGGATAGGGCCTCCTGCTCGTGGGTAGAGGAGGAGGGTGTGGGATGGGACTCTGGACACGAAGCTGCCAGCAAGTCCTCCCCAGGCCGACCCCCACATTCAGACAGAATGGAAAATGGCAATGGGGGCCAGCACTCACTGGTAGGTGGCAAGTAGGTTACAGCCATGCCATGAGGTCATAATGGCTATACAATTTTGTAAAAATAAAAGATTTTTATTCTGAACTTCATGGAAATTCAATATTTAATATTTTCCCCAGTCCCTGATTTTCTTTTTCTTACTAGAATTAAACGAAAAAAGAAAATGCAATGACTTCCTTTTTCACCAAGCACCATATAGACTGTTTCAAATCTCTTCCAATGTACCTTGATACCATGAAACATTACCATGTTTTCTGTGTTCTGAGGTGATAAACTTTGGGAAACATTGGCTGAGAGGCTGCCCATCAGTCCTTATGATAGGGGAACAATTCAGGGGGAAGAATTACAGGTGACTTGTGACATTCATTCACTTATTTCATGATTAAACACATGTTTGTGGAGCATCCACTATGTACTAAGCTACAATAAAGAACAAAGCAAAGTACTTAATCTCATGGAGCTTTCCTCTGAACAAGGGAAATAAGGAGGTGAAAACACACACAAGTAATGCAGGGTGGTGGTAAGTAACAAGAAGGAAAATACAGCAGAGTCAAAAGTGAGAGTGTCTACAGGAGTGTGATTTGACACAGGGGTCTACGGGGAAAGACTCAAAGGTACATTAACAGGGAGTGAGCACCTTCAGGCAGCAGGAGCAGAAAGCACGTATTCCCTAAGGGGTCATTTTCTTAGTGCTTCAAAGAACAGCAAGGAGGCCAGGGTAGCTAGACCTGAGAGAACACGGCAGGAGACCGTACGCAGGATAAAATCAGACTATAGGAGATCCAAGCAGACAGTCAGCATCAGAAAACATAATAAGGCTTTAAGGAGCAAGCTAAGCCAGATCCTTCTGATCCAGCCCCAGGAGTCCTAGCAACAAGTGACCATCCTTGCACCCCATCTTAGACAGGCTCTTGTCTCTCCCTCCTACTGTGCCAGTGTCTCCCAATTTGCCCTTCTGAGTTCATTCATCACCTGTGCAACCACATCCACCTGGGTGACTGCCACATCTCCTCTGACTCCCCACAGATCTGCACAGGAAAATGAAATCCCAAACCTAAAGGCCCATCACCACAGGCAGCCGTCCCATGCTCTGAGCCTGCTCTGCTCCATTCTAGAGCATGCTGAACTCTAAAGACACCAGTTCATTTGCAGTTTGCAACCAGGCTGTGCCCTCTCGAGCCTTCAGACACCCAGTTGTCCCTGTTGTGATGCCCTCTGTCCACTCACCCTGGGCCCTGCTCATAGCTGTCTGCCAAATTCCCACTCATTCTTCAAGCCTCACTTACATGGAACTTCTCTTCAAAGCCTCCACCAATCACTTCTGAAAAACTAGTCCCTCTTACCACAGCACTTACCTACTCTGGGGGCTGGGGGACAGTGCAGTGCCAGAGGAGACAGGGAAGGGAGGTGGCACCAGGTTCTGAACAAGTAATGGCAGTTATCAAAGATTTGAAGCCAGGAAGTGACACCATCAGATGAAGATTCTAGAAAAAAATAACTCTGGTGGCCATGTGTGGGGCGAGGTGAAGAAAGAGAAGTGGCATTGAAGCACTTGCCCTAATTATACTGAAATGAAGCTTTTTGTATTTCTCTTTTGTTGTTTTCTTGATCTGGTAGAATTCTTGGGAGGCATGACAGTGCTTCTATGTACATAATAGTCACTCAGCGTTTGTTAAATAAAGTGAGTGAGTGAATGATTGAGTACATATATCTCATGAGGAATTTCTTTTTAATTTGAAGAAACTCAGATCCAAGAGTGAAGTTTTCTGAAACTGTGTGATGTCGGAATTATGTCAAAATACTTGCCCTCACTTCATTGTGGAGTTAGGCATTCCACATTACTAGTTGCTAGTTGTTCAAGAAGTTTAAGTCTTCATTTCCTAACTCCCAAAAGTAGGTTTTTAAAATTTCAATGGAATTCTCTCAGGACACATTGCTTTTTTGCTTCCTTAAATAGAAGCCACAGAACTTGATTTAATCTTTTCTTGGAAAACTCAAAGCTCATGGACATCCATTGCCACACGTTGAAGGTACCATGGTAAAATAAAATGACATCATGGCTTTGGGAGTCAGACAGATCAGGGAAAATTTCTGGTATTGCCACTTCCTAGCTGTGGTGGTTCTAATAGTTGACAGTCTCAGCTTAAATTTGCTCATCTGTAAAGTGGGAACATTGATACCTAAATTGTTGAATTAACTTAGATGGTGGAAAAGCACCTGACTCACAGAAGATGTTCCAGAGATTATATTCATCTATACTAATGCAGTTACAAATTTTTCAGTTTTATATTTTTGTGAAATTTCATCTTATCAGTATCATTTCTGATGTCATTTATATATATCTAACAAATCCTTCTTTCCTCAATCTTCCCTCAAATAAGCTATTTCTAATTTTCTTTAGCTATTACAAGATAATATATGCCCTTTAATAAGCATGGATAGAGCAAAAGTGTCTGAATAAAAGAAGGCCCAGGATGATCATAATTTGGGTGAAGAAAATCTCATGAAAGCCAAATGGAATGCTCAGAAGCCTTGCTTATTTACTTCCCAATTCCAAATAGGGTCCTAAATTGTTAATAGAACCAGAAGCCCATCTTCCTCAGAATACCTGAGATGTGATTATGTGAAAAGTAGAAAGATACAAAACTAGATTGTTCAAAGCAAATCATCTGTTGATAATAATACAAAGAGTTTGAGGCAAAACAATTCATTAACAATTTAAAATGAAGACTAAAACTTGAGGTGAAAAAAAATGGCATGAAAAACTAGAAGTAAGAACAAAGCCCCTAGACTATAATAAAACATTTTAGTCACTGGGTAGGTAAAGGAAAAATAGAGTTTATTGGAAGTAATTTAGCAACTAAAGGAATTACAATAAAGGTGACAAAAAATCTCAGAATTTGTAAAGCAAATGTAAATATAAATATAAATCAATTACTGGCTTATTATTTCATTAAATTGAAGATGGAAAGGACCAATTCTTGAGTCACCGTGTTTGCCTCCTGGGGTCCTAGATAGCTTTCCCTGTCAAATTAAAATAAAAAAGATAAATAAACATGAGAAATTAAGAATGTCAAAGTGTATGAAGGGAAAAGGAAAGAAGGGGGAAAATAATGTTTCACAATTATTATCCAGGCTAAGAGAAACAAAATTACTTGATCATAAATTCAAGATAATCTGGTTTTCTTTATGAGCTCCCATTTTATTAATGAAAGGAAGGTAACACCTTATTGTACCCGGGTGAATTAAAATGCCTATTTGAAGAAGCAATCCTCCATAGGGGTCTTTAATAGAATCTTTGAATGGTTCTAGAGCCAGATAATTTAGCTGTAAAAAGGCAATATTAATATTAACCTCTCCATGTGCACAGACCTAGCTTGAGGGGCACAGGAACAGGGAAATGTTAACAGAATGAAGCAGGCACGTCATTTCTTTAAAAAAACAATCTGAACTATTTCAGGGGCAAAAAAAATCAGCTAAACCTCTTCCACAAAAATGCTCGCAACGTGCAGTGTTATCCCGTCACGCCCCTTGCTCCTTACGACACTGACCAGCAATTCAGCACCTTCAGTGTTGTTCGTGTTATTTTCTGACTTTCTATTCAAGGCCTCTGACTTGAAAGAAGTCTAATAGCAAATCATTTAATTGAAATAAATGGAACAGAAAAGGAACTTCCAAATGCAGAACAGTCTCCACAGGAGCCATGACAACACATTTCCAAATTAGAGGCAGGTGCTCGGTAGGGCCCCTGTAGACTATGACTGACTATAACAAAAACGGATTATTTCAGGGAAAAGACAAACACACGTTAATTGAGCAACCAGTCAGCTTGCGAGAACTATAGTTATGATAACAAGTGGCTTTTACTTTACTACAGACTTGCAGTTAGTTTTTATGGATATGCCAAAACATTGCACTCCCTCGTTGTAACGCCTATCACCAATCCTCAGGATTATTGCAAACCTCCTAGCATGGCTGTCTCCCAACCTTTTCAATCCATCCTGGGTAGCCCAGCCAGGGTCTTCTTCCTGAAGCCCCACTGTCTCCTTGTCACTCTGCAGCCCAAAAACCTTCAACTGCCCACCATTGCTTACCGAATTCCTATTTGAGCTGTAGTTAGCTGCTATATATGATCTTTCATGGTAAGTGCTCGCCTACAGCTAAGCCCTCTAGTTCAATAATCCTCAAACATAGAATCCTTAAACTGTATGATTTTCATCCCAAATATCTCCATGCTCTTCCTCCTGCAGTTACACTTACCAATATCTAGATTTTCTTCTTTCTCCCCATCACTACATATCAAAATCCTACTAGTTCTTCAAGTCCTAATTCAAATATTGTTACTTCCATGACACTTTCCCCTAATTATGCCCCAAAGAGGCAGGCTCTCATAACTCCTATAACCTTTTTTTTTGATATTTACAAAATTCTATATTATACTTCAATTATTTATAAATGTATCTTATTTCCTTTCCCACACCCCACTAAGACAAGCTCTTGGAAAAAGCAAGCTAGCCTAGTAAGGGGAAAAAGGGAGTTTTCAGTCCAACAAAGCAAAGTATGATGTTTTACTGAGGGGGGGGCTCCACCTGCAGGGCCCCGAATCCTTACCTCAAGTAGTATTTATTAGGTTTGTAACACACAGGGATACAGGTAAAGCTCATCAATCAATGTCAGGTGGCAAGGATCAAACGATAGATAACATTTCAAAGAAATCTGAGAATTTAATCTGAGTCAGTGTCTGTCAGGTAAGGGGGGTAAAAACTTTGGGAGACATACTCATTTCCTGCTTGGACCCTTATCATATGAATGATATGATATCATACTCTTAGCAAAGCAAGCTTCACAGGACTTGACAAATTCTTTCTTAGGACCGATCACCCCGGAAACTGCTCTAGCCGGCAGAGGGCTGCATCCCCTCCCTGTTATAGATTCAGGCTTAAGTGGATTAGAGCTAGGAAGTGCTTCTCCCAGATGGAATGGGGACTCTCGGGCTTGTCAAAATAGCCTGGGGGGATAAGAGTCTCTTGCCCCCACTTTGCTGCAGCTTCCCACCCCGCCGGGAGTCCTTCCTTGATGGCCTCCCACATGATCGTGTCTGGCTTGGATTGCCCCTCCTCTGAGGGGCTGTACCTACCATGAACTAACCGACCAAGTGTTGGGGGCTAGAGACGGCAGAAGCAGTGCTCTTGCCAGGGGGATAAGCTTTGTTTCCTCAGTGGCTCACAGTCTGGGGTCGCTCACTCAGCCTTAGCCACGGGGGGGTGGTTACAACCCCTGAAACCAGGCAGAGCAGTTCCCAGCATTTTACCAACAGGCTGAGCAAACTTAAGGATCAGATTTCCTAAATTGTTTGCTCAACTGTAAAATGGATGATAATTATGCCTGCCTTAATTCATGCTACAAGTTTTAGTAACATAGTATGTAGTATTAACATGATGCTGGGCATATACTAAGTGCTCAAAAAATGAGAACTATTATCAGCATTGAAAATGGACACTGCTTTTTATCAACCTTTGTGTTTGACAGAGCAAATAATAATTAGCATATCTTGCATATACTAGGTACTCAACAAATGTGTGTTGAATGAAAGAATTAATGAATGAGCAAATGACTCAAAGATTGTTTCTGATCCCACTGAACACTCTCAAGAGTTAGCAGATGGTTAGAAGCCTGACTAGAAGTGATGGGATGAAGTTACCCAATTCCTTTTCCTTAAAAACACCATTTTTCCCTGGCTGGTGTAGCTCAGTGGATTGAGTGTAGGCTGTGAACCAAAGGGTCGCGGTTTGATTCCCAGTCAGGGCACATGCCTGGGTTGCGGGCTGGGTCTCCAGTGGGGGCCATGTGAGAGGCAACCACACATTGATGTTTCTCTCCCTCTATTTCTCCTTCCCGTCCCCTCTCTCTAAAAATTAAAAAAAAAAAAACCTGATTTAAAAAAACACCATTTTTACCCCTGGGGAACTAGAAGAAACCAGCAACTAGAATATCCAGTCCATGCAGGTAAGGCTTAGGTCCTGGATAACCCAGAAGAAAAATCCACCTGAAAACATTTCAATTTGATATTTCAATGTGGTTTTGATATTTGTATTTCATTTGGGAGTTTTTTCATGATACTAGAATTCATATGCCATTTAATTAAATTGTTATAGATGACACTCTGCTTAAAACAAGTTTCTTTTCCTTTCTCCCCAAAAGAATAGCACCACCACCCCCACTAAGCCAAATCAAGGCACATACCTGCCTGATAGGAATTATTTTTTGCTTTGGATATTTATTTGGCTGTATATATTTTACGATCTCTCAACATTGTGGGGAAGGTAATTGTGGCATTTCCCAAATATGACCTCAGCGGTATGTGAAGTCCCACTTCAATGAAGAAGGTGCTCTTTCAGAATCTTCTCACTCCCCATGACAAGGTGAAGTTATCTGCTTTTCCCTTGAACCTGTCAGGGTCGTGACTGCAAAGACCCGAAAGTGATGTCACATGACTTCCCAGCTCAAAAGGACACAGCTACTGCCCAGGTCTCTTTCAGCATGGTAGAAGGAAGCCCAGGCATGGAGAGGTCACATGCAAGTGTTCTGGTCAATAGCCCCAGGTAAGTTTCAGCCTCCATTCGGCATCAACTGTCAGAAATGTTGAGTGAGTGAACTTCAAATGATTCTAGTTACCAGCTTTTGGGTCTTCCAGCTGCAGCTCCAGACACTGTGGAGTGGAGACAAGCTGTCCCCCACTGTGCCCTGACTGAATTTCTGACACCCACAGAATCAATACATCTAATAAATAATTGTTTTATGCCAGTGAATATGTGGATAATTTGTTCTGCAGCCATAGTCATTGGAAGAGTACTGAGGTATCTTGTTTTTTAAGTGTCCAGCTGGACTGTAGGTTTCATGAATAGGGGAGAAATGAAAGGAAACAACAGATGAGTAGGATTGATCAGCATGTCAAAACGTGACCCATCCTTGGACAGTTAAAAGTTGGCTGTAATAACTGGAGAAATGAATGAGGTTTTACCCTATATACTATTTACCAGGAAGCCAAAAAGAGACAAGCAGAAACCAACCCAGTAAACTAGCAACATGCCAAGTTAATCTAGCACCCACAAAAATGTAGCAGTGTTTGAAGAAGTCCTTTTTTGCTTTATTGGGGGTTTTGAAATGCTTTTTAAAATAAAGCTGGATAACCATTAGGGCTTTCCCCACATTTCTCCTGTTTCATTGCCTGACATGAAGGCTCATTTTATTATAGCACATGAGAAGTGTGGACTCTTAGCTAAAATCTGAGAAAATGACTGGTACATGCCCATCATGAAAACTGCACACACATCTGGAAGGCACATTAAGGTTTTGTCTTTTCCCCGATTCTATTTTCCGGTCCATAAAATATTATTCCCATTACATAGATGAGATAAGTGAAAACCAGAAGAATTCAGTATCGGCTTATACAGTTACTAGACAAAAATTCAAAGCCACTTTCTTTTAGCCCAAGTTCTTTGTCTAATGGCACTACCTCCCAACAGAAGGATGGATGATAGTTATACCAATGTAAACAAGAACATGATTTTTTTTTCTTTTTCTAACATAAAGTCAAATAAAATTGGTCAGTGTGAACTGCTTCCTCTTCTTAGCGCATATGAACTATTACTTCCAGTCCACAAATTTGCAGCCAGGAAGGCAAAGGGAGGCCACGGATGTTTTACAAAATGGCCAGAGGTTAAGCCTCTCTGTCTCTCAGTCCCACATGGAAACCAGTGAAGGAGGCGCCGTCCCGCACAGTTTGCAAACTAGGGTTAAAATAAGTGGTGGCTTTTTGTTTGTTTATTTCTGTCACCTGCCTACCTTTGTCAGTCTTGTCTGTCTATCTTGTTGCCTTCAGTAGTTAAACCAGAATCTTTTATTTACGCACTGATAGATCTAATTTTTATCTGGTTTCTTGAATTCAAAAAGAAAGAAGAGAAAAGTCATCTGTAGTCCCTTGTTTTCCCAAGGCTTCATGAAATTCATTAGGCCCCACTGACGTTTTCATTTACTTTTAGACAATATTTCTTCTTGCTTGCAAAGAGAAATACTTGCTGGCTTACTACAGGTTGAATATATACATAAAACCTGTAAATCACAAAGAGTCTAAATACTTGCTACAGTTTTTCAACGCTCTTGACTTGAATAGAAAGAAAGCTTTAATGGAAAGAGGAAAAAGAAACCATCATTTCAAGTAAATTAAAAACAACCTCCAGGCAAAGGAGTATACCTGCAAAATAACTTTCCTTCTAGTATGGAATTTAGAATAGAAGAACAGAAGGAGCCCGTTTCTAAAAGCGGCGGCTTCCAATCGTTCATTTACCACTTGCTAAAATTCAGAAGTCAGTTCATTGTCATATCCAGTCATTACGCCATAATATCAGGCTTTAACAAACTGAGGTTTCTTTTATGTATTTGTTCCTCTATGCGGGATAAAAATAGCACTGGGTGAAAAAGGCACTCAGAAACTTAGGGGCAGAAAGAATTGCCCAGGAACATAAGCTAGATTCTGATGATGCAAATGCACTTTAAGACACTTTGTTCCTGCACAAAATCTATTTAACAATTCCTTAACAATTGAGCAATTACTGAAGTCCCAATACTCTTTTGATGTGCACCAAGTAAATGAAAGTTGATTAAGCTGAACTTTGTGGCAGGTCTCCTGGTATGAAGAGAGGAGGGCCCGATACCCTTGTTAATTAGACAACCCGCTGTGGAAGGGAACAATATGGTGCTGAAGCTGTGTGCTAAGTTCGTGACTCTGTCATTAACTTGCTGCACACTCCTCAGGCCCAAACAATACACAGGGAGGCTGAGCTAGAGCTCGCTACTCCAGAATCCCCCTCACCTTGCCATCCAGCCTGAAGGTCCATTTTAAAACCTCAAAAGTCCACAGAGCTTGTTTGAGGCCATGGGTGGGGTACTGGATGAGGATGGAGCTAACCAGTAACCAAAGAGCCATGGTCTCTAAACATTTCACCCGGCAACAGCCTCTTGTAGATTTTGACAGAAACATTTTCAAAATCCCCCAGTGTTGCAAAAAAGCACACTAACAGTAAAAGCAGTAAAAGATATTCTTCCTGTTTCTTTAGACAAGGTCGAAAAGCCTGAAAATGTTCAGATAGTGGTTTGGAATATGCTATGAAAATCTTTTCTTACTAGTCAGATAACCTGTCAGCAATAATAACACCACAAGCATTGTTTGCCAGTTGATTAATTTACTTCCTGGAAGGCCTTGACCAGGTTTTAGTTTCCTTATAACCAAATAAATGAGTTAGGTGGTTTAAACACCTCTGACCTGTAAATAATAAGATTGCGTAATACTTCTTGTCCAAGGATATACTTCAAGACAAAAACTTTCCAAACACATTCTCCACGAAGTCTTGGGATAAAAGAATCTTCCCATGGGAGAAAGGGTCGGTGGGGAGGTGCTCCCTAGCTCGAAGGTCCCCACCATGAAGACAGGGTCTTGACAGACACAAAACTCTCCAAGCGAGGCCTCGTCTTCCTGCTGAGTGGGGAGGATGACAGGAAGTATGTGGCCATATGCTTTTTCTAAGTAGAGGAACAGAGATTGAATGTCTTTGGGTGGCAAGATAGTCTTCTTATGAAAGTGACCCTCTTCATAAAGCTGTTGCAGTGATTTAATATTAGTTCAGTTAAAAATGGTCTAGTGATAAGAGCTGTGGTATCATTCTCAGTATGGAAATGAGGAAGCAAAAGATCATTGCCTTACCAGAGCTGCACAACCAGGTGGCTGGTACAGAAATGTTCCTTCGTTCCTGACTCAATCCTCTCTAATAGATAATTTGGCATATTTTCTATTTCCAGACTCTTTCCTTTTTTTTAATAACCCCTCCAATAATCAGAGAAGAGACTCGTTGTAATAATGTCTTCAGGTCATCAAAACTTGGTTGGAGAAAGGTTTGGAATGAACAGTAAATCAGTGGTTAGTGGGTTATATCTGAGTTACATTTATCAGGATCCTTCATCAGCACATACAATAGAGACCTGTAGAAGGTTCGCTGTACTAGTTCATTGATCGAATCTAATTTCACTAACAAAAGTTCTGTGTTCCAAGCGCTGTATAGTTCAATAAAATAGGAATACAGCATCCACCATATCCCATTGTAGAACAGCTATTTTTGATAAGTAATTTGGGTATTAAAAATAAAGAGGCAGCAAACCCCCAGCTGGAAATTATAAATGAACATTGTTCAGCGGAAGCCAAGAGAAATACAAAACACACACACACACACACACACACACACACACACACACACAGATTTCGTCTCTGCTTGTTCTGAGCATGCATCCTAAATAACACTGTAAGCACTCGTAAACATTTTTGGTGGTCCTAGACCACAGAGGTCAAGTCACTCAGCCTCTCTGATGCTCCATCTTCACCTAACATATGCTCCACTGCTCAGGGCCCTACTCAAATGCTACCTCCTCCTCAGAAGTATCCTTGCCTATCCTGGTTAGAACAGGTCTACTCCTTATCTTTCACTTCTGAAGCAGGAATTGTCATTAACACTCATCTCACATTCATTTCATGCTTCCTCTGTGGTATTGTGTGTGTATGTGCACCTGTTTTATCATCCAGAGTTGGTGGGGGGGCCTGGATCTGGGAGTCAGGCATTGAGAACCTTAGGGGTGGTCTGCCATTGCACATCCTTAAGCCAGTTGCCTAGCATCTCCTTGACTCAGTTTCCTCACGTGAATAGTACGGGTATTACTCATCTCCAGTGTGTGTGTAGAAAGATTCCACAAGGTGTAAATGCATCCGGTGCTGAGCAGGGACACTGACACAGAGGAGGCTGTCAGTGGTGTTGGTTTCTCTCTCTTTCTCATAACAAGATTACAGACTCCCAGACTGGGATCACATCTTACATGTCAGCGCAGCCTTGAAGGAGGCAGTCACTTCAAATATGTGTGGAATTCATATTTTGAATAGTAATGAGAGAAGTAAGGCCAAAATAAGAAGTGCAATGGAAAGAAACTGATACTTTGGACATATGAAAGTCTTGTTTATTTCAGAAAATGTGGGTACGTGATTCCCAGTGGCTACTGGAAAAGAGGGAAATGATAGTTCCATGTGGGGTTGGGGGGCGCTTCTAGTGCAAGCATTTGACCCGGACACTGGGTGAAGGATGAGAGAGACGTAATGTCAGGAGAATCGTGCACGGAGAGAGTGGGCGAAGTGGCAATGAATGTTAGCATTCAAAAGACATAAAAAGGTAAAATAACCCACATTTATTGTGTTTCCTTTGAAGAAGAGACTATAATTTGTCATAAAAATTTTTAAATAGCATGAGGTGCCAAAAAAACATGAAAGGAAGTTTTTTAATGACTTACTAACTTCCTGACCAGACAATATTTTCCAAACTAAAAATGCAAAGAGTTTTATCAACCCCAAAATTTGGCTAGGGAGGTCTCAAATCACTGAAAATTAAAATATACTAATCATCCTATATTTCCTCTAGTAGATTAGTGGCACTGGATTAAGAACTGTTCCCAGCTCAAAGGAAAAACAAATAGAAAACCTGAAAGATGCATCCTCTTGTAATCCTTTTTAAATTTGGAAAAGGAAAGAAGAGCCAAAGAGCTTGGGGAGACTTAAGCTCGTGAAATGTGTCAGTGACCAAATAAAAACTATTACTTCACGTCTGGATTCCACCTTAGAGATGCACTATTAAACATTCAGTATTTTACTAGACTCTTCCATAATGGCACTCTTCATAGATCATGTTTTGCCTCAGCACCTTCCTTGTTTAAAAAAAAAATTACATTGATAAGCACCCACTCAGCTCACTCCTAAGCATCCCGTGTGTTAATTTCTCAACAACACAAATTTAATTCCTCTCCGCATTATTCTCCTGTGGTGCATACCCCCTCATCTAAACAAAATAAGGATTCGTTACTATGGCAACAGAGTGTGAATTTGATCAGCTTCAATGATCATTGGCAGTCACATGCCTTTGATAGATACCAAATTGCAAGGTTTGATTATCTAATTTTTCAATCTTTGATTCTATAAAAGCTCCTCCCATTTTCCAGAAGGAGATGAAGGGAAGAAAACTATAATATAGCTTCACTTTTGAGACATGAAGTGCTTGGTGTACATAAAATCCATGAGGTAGTGAGTACTTTAAAATTACTTTTGTTCACCTTTTGTATAATTGGCGTGTGCCCTGCCCAGCTACCAGTAAGGACAGGCAGATGTAGGTGATATTTAAGGTTGTTTGTGCAGGTGTTTCGGGGGTTGATTTGTGTGGGAAGAGGAGAGGTGGTAGCCTGTAGCTTGACAGCAGAGGGAAAAAAAATCTGAACAATGTGTTGAAAAAGACTACAGTCTGAGCTACACAGGACCAGCTGTTTTTGCTAATTAGAATAACAAAAATAGCACATGCTAAAATGTTTTTCTTTTTTTTCTCAAAAGCAATGAATGCTCTAGGAACTATAAGGAATGAGCTTTAAAATCCATTTAAATGGAGGAACATTTTAGGAACCATATGGGGAAAGAACTGAAAGGGAGAAAAGTAGGGAAATAACATTTGATTTTCGGATGAATTTTTTTGAAGGATGATAAATTGGGGCTATTTTTCCTTTTTCTTAAAATTTAACAGGAAATGTTTTCATCCTATCTAGATTTCACAAAGATGCCACCGCTTCTGCATTTTACAGGAACGTGGCGTGTAAGCAGCATGCCCGCCCCACACCAAGGGAGAGCGGGTACCGAAAAGAGCTGCATGTGCTCTATCACACAGACTGCACGTCTCATCTCCTTCCTCACGTTTCCTCCAAGCACTACAGAGTCACTCCAGATTTTGAATATAGGAATAACGTTTGCGACAACGACAACATTCTGGACATCTGCACTGTTAGAGTACTTATAATAAAGTCACATGGCCATGGGGAAATTTCACAGAATTACAATCACAGGAATTTGCGAAGGTGTATAACTAGTTTGTTTTCAGCTGTTCTTCTCATGAATAATTATCAAGCAGGAATATCCTAAAGCTAGCACAAGCTGTCACTTAACCAAAATATTCAATATTTAACATTGAATTTAGAATTTCGTAAGTGAAAATAATTACTGTAGAAGCAAAATAATATACAGGGTGTATATTTGCATGCCTAAATGCACACAGCTACATGTTAAAATTCAGATTCCAAAGCATCCTTATCAAATGAAAGCACGTCTTGAAAGTTGAGGAGGAATAGAAAAGATCTAAGCACAAGTAAATCTCAGCCATTTTCAAGTACAGCTTGGTCTTCAGTACTTTAAGGGCTGCCTCTCAATGCAAAGTGGAAAATGAAAACCAGCCTCTGCATATTGATGGTAGCTGATTACAATTGTGTTATAATCTGTATTAGAGTTTTTAAATGTTTGTAAACAAAAACCATATAATGGGGAATGTGTTATATTTTTAAATTAATACAAGTGCATCGCTAAACATTTTATCATTACTTTCTGGAGTGAATATCACAGTTCAATCTTAAGTATGGTCTAAAAATCTTTACCCCTCTGGTGAGAATGTACAAAGAATGTCATTTCAGGTAATGCACATAACCACATTATTAAACGTAGTTATACATCTGTATATATAATTCATTTCTAGTACCCCTCTAAAAATTATTTGACTAAAGCTAATGGAGATTTCTTTCTCCATTTCAGAAACCTATAAGTACATTATAAGCTTATAAAATGGGTACTTTAAGTCATTCAAGCAATTCTAGTGTATATTAAGGATTTTTGTTTTACTGTTTACTTTCCCATTAGTAGAAAACTTCTCAGTACCACAGCTTAAGAATTTTTTTCACTTGAATTAAAGATAAATTGTATTGGGGAAGAAATTCTAACATGAGAAACAAATCTATATAACTGAACTGTGGGTAATAGGTAAAAGTTACTTTGGGAATAAATACTATTTTCACATGGATAACACCATTTGGTTTTCTGAATAGAATATTAGTTTCTCTAAAACTTTAGGAAATATTCTAGTTTGTCTATCTCATGATTTATTTTCATCACACCTACATGAAATAAATAAAAAGAACACTGGAACCAGGACTTACTGAAAGTATAACAAAGGTATAAATGGCTTCCATTTTTAACCTGTAAGTTTTCAGAAAGCTACATGACTTTTCCTGAGCATGCAAGTAAATAGTTCTAGTGAAAAGAATGTCTGCTTGGAAATCAGAAATAAGATTAGCTACCCAGCTAGGCATATCAGGGTTTCTTCAAGATGTATGCACAATCCAATTTATGATTTAGTTTCCCCATCATGAGAAATATCACTATTTGGTACAATAAGATAGATACTAGTATTACTGCAAAAAGAGTGTGTTGAAATAAGTAGATTTAGTTGATCACAACCAAAACACATGTGTGATAACAAAGTTTCAAAAGGTTAAGCTGCAAATGCTTAAAACAGAAATGGTTTATTTTTACATATCAATTATGTTGACCATTGTATCACACATATACCTGTACATGATTGGCTGATGAGAGTCTAACTGCACTCCCCCCTTGTCCTCTGTCCCTTCTATCCCTGCTGCTGTTGTTTGACTTCACTCTCCCACCTGTACTTGCCTAGCTGAATGTACTTCCTCTTATATTGATGTTCCTGTCATTCACCATTCCCTATTCCAATCCACCATCCACACAATTGGGGGCCCCAGAAACCTCTTCAATTTATCACCTGCACGGTATTGTTACATCCTTGATTTCACACTACACTTCTGCCTAGGAAGCCCTGGCTTCTTTACTCAGCCTCTTTATATCTATTTACACCCAAAGAGTTCCTTCTCTGTACTCATCTTCTCTGTATAGCCCTTCCTATTTCCCAAGGCAAAAAAAGTGATTTTGACTCTGGTCTACCACAGACCCTTCAACCTAACTCTGTTACAGTCCTAATCACAATACTCTGGGGCAAAAGCCATTCCTTATTCTATTAAGTATTGAGCAATAATTTTCAAACTGCACATAGTAGGCACTGAATTTAATGAGTCCCTAAGAAACTTGGTCCCAGGGTTGTTGGTGAGTCAGTGAAAGAACTCTCAACAAATGCACTCATTATGGATAACCACTAAAAGGAGATAATAAAAGACTTCTGGTATAAAATGGCATCTGGCCACCATCCCCTGGTACTACCTCTTCCAATTGTCACTAACATGCATATGAAAATGGAAAACTGTAGCACAGAAATCGAAGACTGACAGGAAGCCCAGTGCCAGAAATCTGGAAAAAATTTTAAATGATTATAAGGCTGATGCATCAAGAGTGAGGAAACCGTCAGTAGCCTATTCAAGCATCACTTCATAAAACAGAAAAGTCCATCTCCTGGAGAAAGCAGTAGGCTGTTTTTTTTTCTTCTTCTACCATTGTCTGCTGTGCAGCTCACCTTAGAGATCTGGACCCTCTAATAAACAGGAAACCGAGAAGCCATTCTATTCAATGCGGGTGCTGATTTTGAGGCAGACAGAATATTATACTTCCTTCCTGTTCATTCACATTTGTAAGCTATTCAGATAGAAAAACTCTCAGAAAATAATAGTTGGAAAAAAGAGAGGTGAGAGGATAATTACAGCACATTGCATCCTCAGAGATGCTGTACCCACAAATGAAGTGTGGAAGAAAGAACAAAAAATAATGCTCTCAATAAAACCCAAAGGTTATATTTTCAATTAATTCCATTATTTTTAATAGGTGGTGGGGGTAGTAGCAGATTCCACCTTAGCAGAGCAAGTTCTCACTACAGGAATGTCTACTGGTCACTGGAATTAGGAAGAAAAATGAACACATTAATCTATCCAAAGGTATGTGGAGAAAGAGCAAAGAGTAAAAATGAAAAACAATGAATCTGGGGAAAAGTCCTCATTTGAGTGAATGTAAGGGAAATAAAACAAGGAACCTGTGGTTAAATATAATAAAACAAGCAAAGAAAATATCAGTCAGAAGTCTGAGATATTTCTTGCTCTGATAGAAACCAGGGGGAAAAAATCTGGGAAATTGTTCCACATCCTCAATATACCATAAAAAGAAAGAATAATAGGAAGTAAAAAGAAAATAGATTGGGATGAAAAGACTACTAAAGCTTGAATTAAAATTTACAACTTTGTGAATAGGAAAGGTGGAATATAAACCATAGCTATGAACACTAAAATAATTAGCTATAAGTGTTAGTCCTAAATAGCCATTGCAAATATATTTTCAACTCTGAATGCAAATGTCAGAAATAATTCTTGTAAAAGAATAGATCTAAAATAAAAAATAATTTAGTAATTTCAATCTAAGTCCAACACCCTTTTGATATGAACAAGGAAAAGGAGGGTGTGAAAGGGAAGGAATACAAAAGCATTCACTGTAAAGAAGCAAAATACACGGTTTCTTTCTTGACTTTAATATTTAGAAAATAGAAGTTGAATATTTTGGAAAATGATTAAAATAAGTATCAAGATGTCTACTTGCCTAATCATTAAAGAAGGTGAAAGCACAGAGCACCACACCAATAGCGACCAAAACGGAGGTAGCAAAAAATTATAGAAACCCCAAAATTAAAGAAAATATAAAAAGGGACATACATAACCATCAAAAAAAGAGATAGGACCAATTTTATTACTTTTGAAAAAATGGAAATAGCTGGAAAACTACGAGGTTGAGTCAAAGACACATTTTATGTGCTGCTACTATGACATCTGTAATTTGGAAGTGCATGTAAATGTTAAAAATAGTGTGAGTAGAGATTTCTCAAGCAAATTCAAATTAAATGAAAGTAGAGGTGGCAATGTTATCTTGAGACTACTTAGGCTTTAAGGCAGAAAGCATATAATGGGATAAAAGAAAGCTGTTTTATATTGATAAAAGTTCTGATAATGAAAACGTAGCAGCTATGAACTTTTATGTGTCAAATAATACAACATTCAAATATATTAAGATAAAACTGGCAGGCAAATATAAAATGAAAAATGAACAGAAACAAAGTTGTCATGATAGATTTTAATCCTCCTTAGACAGATCACGTAGAATTCGAGAACAGTCCAACATGGATAGTTGGACTCTTAAAGTAATGGTAACATGGAGAATTTCATTAGTATAGTTAGTGATAGATGTGTATTGAACTGTCCATTCTAAAACACAGAGTTTATTTACCTTTGAGAATCTATGATATGTTTAAAAAAACTGATAAGGTACCAACACATGGGGGAATGCCCAAAATTATCAGGAGCAGAAAAAATACAGACCAAATTATCTGACTACATGTTCTGCAACTGCAAATCTTTTCATCAAACCTAGAAGATTCTCCAATCATTTGGAAACATTTGTGAGAGTGTATGAGTGTACACATGCATACTCATACACATACACATGTATATTCACACATGCATAAATATCTACATGTGTGTGTGTGTATACATATATACCCTAAAATATCCATTGATATTACTGCTTTAACATAATGTTTAGAATTCGCTTTAACATACTTCAGGAAAAGAAGTTGGGACACACAAATAAAACTGGTATAGCAAAATGTTGATAATTGTTGAAGTTTGGTAATAGGCACATGGGGATTGGTATAACTATTCTCTTTACATTGTATACCTGTGAAATTTCACATAATATTAATACTTTAAAAAGTATCACATATTATAACTTATGGGTTACTTAAAAAGTTGAAAACTGGGGGCAAATTCATAATCCTAAATGCTACCAATAACAAAACATAAGAAAAATATTAAAGATAAAAAAGTACAAATACATAAAAAATATTTAAAAAGCCAAAAGTATATTAAAATTAAAAATAATTAGAAGAGCTAATTTTTGCAAAAATTATGAGAGTATACATTCAAGAAACACAATCAAGAAAGAAGATGCAAGTACTCAGGCCTGGCCAGGTAACTCGGTGGGTCAGAGTGCCGTACTGATACGCCAGCGTTGCTGGTTCTATCCCTGGTCACGGCACGTACAAGAAGCAACCAACGAAGGCATAAATGAGTGGAACAACAAATCAGTGTCTCTCTCTCTCTCTCTCTCTCTCTCTCTCTCTCTCTCTCTCTCTCTCTCTCTCTCCCCTTACCTCCTTTCTCTCTCTCTGTAAAAATCAATAAATAAAAAATTAAAAAGAAGAAGATGCAAGTACCCAAACCTTACATATAATGATAATGATGGAAGAGAGGATTTAACAGTAGAAAGAAAACCAACTGTAAAAGCATTAAAAATTAACAAATAAAGAAAAAACATAATAATCTAGAGAAAAGTCTCCATGAAAATTTAACTTATTTCATGATAGATTAGTACTGTTTAAGCATTAAAGCAATAGAAGGAATTAAAAAATAAAAGGTGTGATAGATACATTTAATGATATGTTTCCTATAATTTAAAATGGTCAAGAACAAAATTAAAATTCAGATGACAAATCTGAGAGCGTGAATTAGGACAATGATAATATGGATTGAGAAAACAAAGACTCAAATTCAAGGATCTCTTTAAAATAGATAAAAATGGTGAAAATGGCTCACTTTTATTTGAAAATAGGACAATAACAATGCCACAACTAAGAGAAAGAATACAAGGGTATAGAGAGAATGTGACAAGTTCAAATTCAGATTTGCTGGTTTCGAGATTCATGTAAACATCCAATTGGTAGGCTATTGGATTTATCTGACTGGATAAAGCTCAGGGAAGACTCGTGGAGCTCATGAGATTGTGTGAGGAGCTACAAGCACTGGGGTCATACCTGTAAGCATTAAAGTTAGTAAAAAGCATCCAGATAGAGAAGACAGAACAAGAGTACAGGTGGAGACTTTAAAACTGGAGAAAACAATCTTTGAATGTCAGAACTACAGAAGTAAAGTCCATGAAGGAAACCAAGAATGAGAGCTGAAAGAGGAACAAGAAAGCATAGAGTATTATAGAAGCCAAAGGAGCTGAAGAACAGACGGAAGGTTGGGAAGCCCGCTGGGAACTTCTCCTGGTCCTAGAAGTTAGGACCTCACTTAGTGTCAGGTAACAATACACCCTGAAATTAGCTGTCCAGCACACATTTACTCCAGCCCTAATCTAGGACCCAAGGTGAATGATAGTCTTGTACTAGCCAATAAAACCAGAATTCTGGGACAACCAGAAGTCTTGTCTTTTCGAATTACGAAATGTTCACTGTGGAGACCCAGTGATTTCATACTACCTACTATCCTAGTGCAAACTTCTAGGCTTGCTACCCATCTTCTGGTGCGGCTGAGGGCTGGTGAAACATAACATAATGTATGATGTGCTGCAAGTTGCACAGGTGTCCAGTGAAATCACGATGCCATCTACTGACAACGGCAGAACAGGGGGACGATCACTTATATCCCAGGGACTGTGTTCCTCCAGTCAGATATCTGTTTTCCTTTACCTAAACGCCTTTCTAAAGGGAGCAGTTTTCTGCATAAAGTTTGGGCCAGACTTTAAGAGTAGGAATTATACTGAATCTTTCAAGATACTAGTCAGCAAGGGACAAGGGATGACAGTAAAACAGGGTACGACTGGCAGTTAGAAATAAGAACAAAGCCAAATAAATGAATTACTGACCTTCAACCTCACTGCTTAACAAAGTGGAGAGGCATTTCAACAAATTCCAAAAGCTAAAATTCAGAGATGAAATGAAGTTTGAAAAGCTTATAGCTTACAGTTACACTCAATAAAATGGATTTGGTGGTAGTCGCCTTAACAATCACCTACTTACAATAATCACCTTCTTATGACTCTTATTGGGCCATCTTTGTAGTACAATAATAATAGTAATAATGATAGGAATTAGTCAGAATAAAAGCCAAGCTATTTTGAGGTTTTACTATGTCCTAGGCACTAGTCTAACCAGTAAGATAAGGAGACAGAATTCAGACCAGGTGGTCTGGCTCCAGAGCTAACAGGTTCAGCTCTGAGGTTCTACTGCCTTCCAATCACTCCCACACTGAAGAGGATGAGGTTTGACCTCAGATAAATGGTTTAAATCCCTCTGAGCCTTTGTTTATCATGCAAACTGATATAATACCAGAAAGATGGTGGTAAAAACTAGACGAGATTATGTATGTAAAGCACCTAACAGATAGATATAGAAAGCCCTCCACAAAGGATAACTATAAAATACTGATGATGTGATGATGATGAAGAGGAGGAGGAAGAAGATAATCACCCTCATTACCATTATAATTACTTTTTGTTTTTTAGGTTGGAGCTGTATTAATTTTCTACTGCTGTTGTGACAAATCACCACAAATTTAGTGGCTTAAAACAAACCGTTATCATTTTACAGTCCTGTAGGTCACAAATCCAATGCATATTTCACTGAGCTCAAACCAAGGTACCCTAAGGGCTGCAATCCCTTTCTGGGGTCTCTGGCGGAGAATGTTTTCTCTTTCCTTCTCCAATACCTACAGGCTGTCCACATTGCTTGACCTGTAGCCCCTTTCTGTCTTAAAGCCAGCAATAGGGAGTTGAGCCCTTCCCACTTTGCGATCGCTGCAATCTCTTCTGTCTCCCTATTCCACTTTTAAGGACCCCTATAATTACATTGTGCCTACACAAATAATCCAGAATAATCTCTGTTTTCAGATCAACTGACTCAAAACCTTAATCCCATCTTCTACCTTGAGAACCTGTCGCCTTGTAACCTAACACATTCACAGGCTCTAGGGATTATAACATGAACATATCCGGGGGGACACGGGATCATTCTGCCCAACCAAGGAACATTTTTGAGAAAGGTACTAATTTCTTGAGGCCCATACTGATTTAACTGACCTCCTATTAATGCTGTCTATAAAACATATAAAGAATGGGATCGTCTTTCATCATAGTAACATGCAACCACCTGTAGGCCGTATTTATTTATTTTCAAAATAATCTGGAGGTGGAAGGTGGCAGTTAACCCTACAGATTGGTGCTGTTGAAAAGGTGAACTGTGCAAAAGGGATTAGGAGTTTTCTTTTGCCTATTTCTAACTAATATAACAAAAAAGCACCCAAATAAAAATAAAAAATATACTTCATTTTGTGAAACTTCCAAATCAAAGTATGCTGGAGAATAGAAAGAATATCAGTTCAATTAAGAAACACCAACATATGTTTATTTCACACACACACACACACACACAAAAACACCCCACACTTGTCTGTATATCCTTAATTTTAACACCAATTTAAACATACCATTTCCTTAATCAAAAGTTACCCATGGCTTTCCTTATATACAAAAGGGAGCTAAATATTCTTAGCTCATTTAATGTCTTCAACACTCCTACCTTTATGCAAGGTTCCCATTTCTAAGCAAATTTCTAATCAACACGTCCCTGAGAAATAGCCTTGGGCCATACCATTTCTGCCTAGAATGCCCCCCCCCCCCCCCCCCCAAGAGCCACCTAATTATCTGGACTCCACTTAGGACTCCACTTAAATATAATTCCTCAAGACTCCACTTAAATATAATTCTGTGATGCTTTTGCTGATAAACCCTCTCACCTGGTACTCCTTGCATTTCTAAAATTTCAATAACAAGCATTGCTGGTGTCTTCCTTTCCTGCTTGTCATGAACAAATGTCTATGGACAGCAGGTCTTGGTGAAAGTTCATATGTGCATAAACTCAAAATCTTTAAATGATTGGATGACTGATCCATTTAAGTTTGACATTTAGAATGTCCCACAATATTGTTTCTGCAAAATTTTCTAAAACAATTGTGATGTTTGAGGTTTTTCCCAATACATACTCTGAAAGTGTGTTTCTAAAAGTATTGTGCAATTTCATAGACCCAAATGAACATTTAAAATGGGATAAATTACAATAAAATAGTGTAGTACTTTCTTGCCACCAGATCGCAGGAATACTATTATACTAATAAATAAAAATGGATATGATAAACTGTTTTCAATTATGTACTATTTGGAACTATATTAAGTATTCTAATAAGAGGAGAAAATGGCAATATAAAAATGCTTATGGAGAAATGCAACAGAATAAAAACATTTAATGAAAGGTTCAGAGGGGAGAAATGTATTCTCTTCTATTCTTTTTTTTTTTCCTGAGAAACAAAGCTTCCAATACAAGAGACTAATTCAAATGCAGAATGGGAAGGCAGAAAGAGCAAAAGACAAAGAAAGTCAGCCTCTGAGGAGGTGGGAGATCCTAGACAAGTCAGACAACAACTCTATGCCTCGGTTTACACACGTATAAAACAGGAAACATCAGACGACATAGTTTCCAAGACTGACTCATCCTCGGAATAATTTGGTATAATGAACCATCACCTAGGTGAATGCCATAGTTCATAATTCATTCCAAATTTTCTTTGTCTTTTTAACAAAACATCATTTTAATACACTTAAATGTTACTCATAGTTAAAGCATTATCTTTAAGCTCATCAAAACTGCATCATAATAAAATTTTTACTTTTTTACCCAAAGGAACAAAATATAGCAATTGTTCTTAAAAATGTAGCAGACACTTAATGGTAAAATATGCGTCCCGAGTTTACTTTATCATATTGAGTATCATTGACATGTTCCATTTGCATTTTTCTGTTGCTATTGTATACTGCTGGGCAGGCCTCTGCTTCCCTAAAACGATGCACGCTCCTGTCATGTTGCCAATGTGCTCTTTCTGTTTGTGAGATATCCCTGAGTCCAAACACTTGATTGCAAGCATGAGCATTTTAGTTGCTTTTTCTGTTTATTCAGATAAGTTTGTCAACCACATATTATTTGAGAGGTCTGTTGACTAACTATTACTACACACATGCTAAAGAATCTTATTTTTCTTTTTTTCGTACCACAAGGTGGCATCTTCTTATTTTGGTATAAACCTCTGAATATTAACATAATTTGAATAATTTCATATACCTGAGCTATTTTCAAAACTTTTAAGCAACCATTTAAAAGCTGTGCACCTGCATGGCAACTCGGCTAGGTAATGCAGGTAGCACTTGTGGATATTTATGTTCTTGGAATACTCAGAATAATGAATCTTTAATACAATGATGAGCTGCTCACATTAAAAAAGTCAATAAACATTGTCCTCCAAAAGTTAAACTCATAGAAATTACTAAAACAAAACATACACTGTAAAGTATATGCATTTACATGGAAACTTCCTTAGAAATAGCCACAAATATGAACATACCAAACACATATCAGTTTACTAATCATTTTCAACGCCCAGATTAAATAAGTAGAGCACATTTATGCAACGAGTGCTCTGTAGCTGCCATTGTGCTGGGCGCCTTTACATGTCTTTCATGACGGACTCCCTAAATACACCGACTCTAACCCCAGAAGCAGCAGTCTAGTTCTTAAACGTTAACGGCTACATAAATCCTCTGAGAAGCTTGAGAAGATGTAAAGTCCTAAGCCCCATCTCCTATGAACGGCAAGTCTAAAACAGAGAAATACACAATAAAAACCTATGAATATTAATAAGGCATTGTGCCACATTAGAAATAAATTCTAGGCAACCCTGAAAAAAATACTCAAAAAGAGAGGCTACTAATCTAAAAGCAGTTGGTGAGTATACAAAATATATTGTAAAAATACTAACCTTGCTTCTGAAAATCATGATTCTTAATAGGGATCACCTGAAATTTCAAATCACTATTTTCTGTTCCACATCTAGTGATGAAAGTGATGAGTTTTTAAGATGGGAAGAGAGGAAAATTTCTAGAGGAAGCTTTATCTTGGTCATCCTGTGACTTGTAGCCAGGTTACTCAATAACTTAAAATATTGTAAAGAATAAAGGGAAGACATTTCCTATGGGTCACAATAAAATACAGTGATGATTACAATAAGGCCATATACAGCACTATACTAGGGATTGGGGTCACAAACTTTCTGCTTCAAATTATTCACTGATTACAAGATTTGGTCACTGGCATCCTCTTGTCCATGGACATATTCTGCCCTGACACAGAAAACCCCTGTAGCTGAAACGCTGGAGACCAGTACTCCTTGGAAGAGTGTCATCATTGGCTAAACATGCAAGCATTGTCCATGAAGAAAAATCTCCATCTATGAAAGTGTGGCTAATAAGATCACAGAGCCGTACTGGAAATAGTTCCCAGAACCACAGTTGTTTTCCCACAGGCAGGTTCCCTGTCAGGCCACTGTACATACATTCACACATATGAAAGCCTCAGGCAATGCTCCTACACTTAACTCTGCTTTTTGATAGAAAACCAAATAAAGCTGTAGAACCACTGTGCTCTGTATTGAGCCTACCAGATATGAAATGCATAAATTGTTTCTTTCTGGTCTTTTCAGTCCTTTGCATACCATCTCCCTCATGTTTAGAAAATAGAAAAGTTATATTTTAAGCAACACTCAAAATTAATCCCTGCCTCACACCTCACATCAAATTTAATTACAAAGCTGTAAAAAAAAAGTAACAAATAAACTGCACTAACACAGAAGACACATAATCCCAAGGTAGAAAAACTGTAATACACGAAACCAAAAGCACAGTATAACATAAAATACTGATGGATTTGTTTATCTTCAGTTTATCTAAAAAGTTATAAACAAAATCAAAAGGCAAATCATAAACTAGAGAAAACATTTGCAAAATACATGATAACCAAAGAGGTTGCGTGTAGTTTTTATTTAAAAAGCAGGTATCTTAATGGAAATTGAACAAAGTGAACAATTCCCAAAGAACTACAAATATCAATAAGCTTAAGAAACTCATTTATCACTGGAAATCAAGGAAACTCAAAAAACACTAAATCGAAATAACATAAGCACCTCTATGTTCATTGCAGCATTATTTACAATAACCAAGATATGGAAGCAGCCCATCACTAGCTGAGTGGATAAAACCACAATGGGACATTTACAGAATGGACTACTACTCGGCTATAAAAAGGAAAATTTTACCCTTTGTGACTGTATGGATGGACCTAGAGAACATTATGCTAAGTGAAATAAGCCAGTCAGAGAAAGACAAGGACCATATGATCTCACTCGTGTGGAATCCAATGAATACATTAAACTAACAAGCAAAACTGAGACGGACTGATTGATGGAGAGCAGATGACAGCTGAGGGGTGGGGAGGAGGATAGCGGATGGAGGAACCGAGCAAAAAGGTAAAAGACTCACGGACACAGACAATAGTATGGTGATTGTGTTGGGGGTGGTATAAGGGGACTAAAAGGTAATGAAAAATACAATGAAAGTGTTTTTAAAATGTAACAACAAGTAGAAGTCTTTTTTTTTTTTAATCTTTTAGATTGGAATTTTTTTTTTACTCTAACACCTAATACTGAAACGGGGAAGGGAAATAGCCCTCTGGAATATTGCCATAGTGAATGTAAACTGGTACAGCATTTCTGGAAGGCAATTAGCAATGCATGCAAAAAGTTTTAAAATGTACATATTTTAACTAGCAAATACATGTGTAGTAATATATTCAAAAAGTAAGTGTGAAAAGAAATAATGTCCTTCCAAAATTGAAAACCTAAGGGTCCAACAATTCTTTCAATTGGTTATATTGCAGCTACTAAATATGAGCTGTGGAAGAAATCACTTTAATGAAGTGAAAAGGTGTTTATACTCTAAAGAGAATAATGAGTTAGGAGATAAAACAAACACTATATTCTCAACTTGGGGAGAAGAAAAGACATATAAATATAAGGAAAAAACTCTAGGGACATACATTGAAATGATAGCAGAGATCATTTGCAGGTGCTTGATTACAAGTGCTTTTTAAATATCCATTTTCAGTTTATTTTTATTTTCTAAAATTTGCTCAGTAAGTGTGATGGTTAATTGTACATGTCAATCTAGCTAGGCGATGGTGCCAGTTGTTTGGTCAAACACCAGTCTAGATATGCAGTAAAGGCACTTTTCAGAGGTGATTAACACTTATAATCAGTAGCCTTCATGCCAAGCACATTACCCTCCATAATGTGGTGGGCCTCATCCAATCAGCTAAAGACCTGAAGGGCAAAGACGGAGGTTTTCCATCAAAGAAAGAATTCTGCCTCAAGGTTGCAATGTAGAAACCCTGCCCGGGTCTCCAGACTGCCAGCCCGGCCTACACGTTTCAGAATCACCAGCCGCAATCATGTGCACCAATTCCTTAATCAAATTTCTATTTCTTATTGTATAAGTAGGTATAAGTATAGGTATAAATATAGGGATACATATAGGTATATGGATATGTATTATATATAGTGAGCCCTCCATATCTGCAGATTCCACAGCCATAAATTCAAACAAGAGCAGATTGAACATATTTTCCCCCGAAAGTTAACTTGTTGCTATTGTACTACGTAGTTAGGCCTATGATGGCTGTGTCTGTCCTAAACGTATACAGAGAGAGACTTTTTTTTCTTGTCATTATCACCTAAACAACACAGTATAACAGCTATTTCCATTGCATTAGGTATAATAACTAAACTAGAGATCATTTAAAGCATATGAAAACATGTGTAGAGGCTATATGAAAATATTACACCATTCTCTATAAGGGACCTGAGCATCTTCAAATTCTGGTACAGGGCAGGGGGAGTGGAGTGTGGCGGTTTTTTAACCTACCCTTTGTTTCTCTGGAGAACGCTAATTAATACATTGCACATGTACTAGTTCTTCGGCATGAGAAAAAAATTAGTAAGCTTATCTTTTAAAATTAAACAATAAATTGAAATGAGGAAGAAAATACCAAATTCTCTTCAAAATAAAGCAACATGACCAAGAAAACAGGTCCTGTTTCCCTACTTGTTCTTTAAGGGTCCCTGTCTACCACGCACAGAGTGCACAAAACTGTGAAGAAAAGTGTTGTATCAGCCCTGCATAATCCCATGTCTACTATCTCTGGTATGTGGGATGGCGAAATCTGTCACTTGTCTGCTACTTACAGGTGAAATGTTAATAATTTATACCATATAAGCATTTGCTGATAAGATAAACTACAGTCCTGAAGGTATTTTACTTGAAAAATAAGAAACATTTTCCATTTTGTTGACTTTTCATATTAATATCTGCTGGTCTATCATGCTAATTAATAAATGTAACAGGCTTTGTAAGTCTCAGGGTTTTTTTTCTAATTTTGTTTAATTTATCAAATGGAAAATAATCTACCAAAGAGTCATTAATTTAATTTGTTCTGAGAGGGAATCATTACTAGATATGTTAAATTTTCAACAATGTAGCTTCAAAACAGCTGTAGCCATGGAAAATTTTTATAGTTTTAATTGAACATCTGTGCATTTTAATTGATTAATTTCAAAAAATAGAGAGAAAAAGAAAGAACAGTGGGTAATATGAATTTAACAAACCACTTTTTTTGTTTTCTCTGCTTCTTAGTTAATGATTTTTCAGCATAAACAAAACATGAGATTATCAAACAACATTAAATAATTCCCATGGCTATAAATACATTCATACTAATTTAGGAGAGTAGACAAGCATCTTATGATAGGATTGTTTTCAATCAAAAACATGAACAAGAAGACATATGTGAACACATACATTGTTTATTAAGTTCCCTATCTCTATGGAAAATATCAGGGAAAGTCACTGAGGAAAACATCCAAACAGTTTAGAGATTCTCCAGCACCCCAAGCACCAGGGCTGCCACGACCAGGCACACAAGTGTCAACAGAGCTGAACAGAAATCAGTCCTTTCTGCAGCACCTAAAAGATCATCCTTCCCAGTATTTCTTTTCTCTTTTAAATGTATAGCTTTCTTATCAACTCACATTTTCTTAACACCTCACCCATTTCACTATCAAAACTTAATTATCACAGGCATGGCAGTAGCCCCGATTTCTCTCTCTCTCTCTCTCTCTCTCTCTCTCTCTCTCTCTCTTTTTTTGCCAGTATTGGGAGAAACTGTGGCTCCAGAACAATATATTTGAGATAAAAAAGACTATGAAAAACCTGTCGAGGTGCAGCAGTGAAATAGCCACACAATTCTCACAGACACTGAATCGCATGCAAAACTGGGTAGCGGCTGCTTTCGGTTATCATTGCTTTTAACTGGTAAACACATTCTATTTTTAAGTAAGATCTAAAGATATTTTTATCAACACCATTCAAAAACTGAGGGAAAGGATGGATGAAGAAAAGGGATGCACAGACAATAAGAGAAAGGCATTTTCAAGGGGTGAAACAAAAGTGAATGTCTTCTTTTGTTTAGAGAACAGAGTCCTAATAATTCTTTACAATCTTGCATAAAAATAATCATTATAATTGTAAGATTTAATAATATATTTATAGTAATTCAGAAACTAGTCCAATTTAAACATTAGATGTGATGTTAGTCTTTGGTCTTTCTGTGTTGAAAGACTTGTCAGAGGGTCATATGCCTGTTTTAGAAGCTGATCTGTTTCCTAAGAACTTTTTAAGTCACACGAGCCGCGTGTTGGGCAGCACAGTGCTCAACTTCCAGTAGTTACTCATTTAACATTAGGAAGTGCCGTGAGGACTTTCCACGAGGAAGGTGAGTGTGCTAATTACAGATTAGTCTAGTACATTCACTAAGGCAGATAATAAAGGAAAGATATCAGGCAACATGTTTTTAACTACTGGTCCTTTACTTATGTGAAACATAATACAAGAGAGTATTTATTTCACAATAATTTATCACCATCTAATCTGCAAGGAAGTTATTTTCTCTTATCAAGCTCGCATCCCTGCTATGATTATATCTATGCAAAATCTCCCCATCCTGGATAACAATTCACATTCCCAGCATATTTATAACTTAAATGCAGCACTAATTCTTACCACAAATTTGTAAGACATTCAAATTAACAGGCCATTTATTTCCAATTGATAGTTTTGTTCAGTATATATAGGTGGAAATTTAACAGGTATTTTTAAAGATACTTATTACCTGTGATAAGAGAAAAAAAATTTCACCAGAATCTCAGGGTGAGCACAATCTTTGCTGAAAGTAACTGTCATTGATAAAATTAGAACAGAACTAGAGATAGGGGTGACACTGAATGTGAATGGAAATTTTCTTAATGAAACCTGCCTCTACCTCAAGTGAATGGACTGGGCATAAGAGCAGAAAAGAAACAGTCAAAAGACCCTAAATTTGTATGATGTGACACATTCCTCTCTGTCACTCCTGTCCTCCCCACAACACGCACAGACGCATATGCATAAACTTATTAAAGGCTTGAAGCTGATGGATTATTGTGTGTGAAAACCAATGAAGCAGCGGTCTTTGAGTACCAATTGTCCTGTGCTGATGGGACAGAGACTCAGATTCAGGATTGTGAAGACTCAGAAAAGGTAAGACAAAGGAACCCATCACAGGTGGGGAGAAGGTTATTCATTATCCCAGGAGGTATAGTCGGTCTCCAAGAGACAGGAGGTCTTACATCACTGGGTGACATAGCTGTAGAACAAGAGCCGAATTCCAGGCTTGAAGGGTACTTGGCAGGAATACTACAGAAGGGATTTAATTTTCAAAAAAGGAGCTAGCCTTTAAGACCTTTCCAAAGTGGAAAGCCTATGTTTCTATGATCACATCAACAGTTGAGAGAAATGATTAGCAAATTAGTCTTCTAATTATACTTCCGTACTATAAACTAAGTAATCCCAGATGCTTAGATCAAGGCTGATTTTACGTAAAGGTACTCCATTATTTTGCCTTCTGGTTCTAGAACAAAATCTTATAAAATGCAACCACTTTCTATACTATACTTCATAGGTAAAACTATTAGAATTTCAGCTATGACACATGGAGCAATTATAAGATATAATATTATTAAGCTTTAGAAAGTAGAGAAGTTCACAATCTCAAGGGAACTTTGGCAATAAGGACCTCTAGCTCACATTTTTAGGTTCAGAAAGCATAATGCACCAAATCCAAACATTTACATAATCCAAGATTACTTTTATTTTGGTTTTGTGGGTAGTTCCATGTTTATTTTTTATAAAGTGGATTTTTAGCAGTTTGTCAGGAGGTTATGATATGACAAATTGTACACATACCTAACAATAGAGCTTCAAAATACCTAAAACAAACACTGACAGAGATAAAGAGAGAAATATGCAAGGTTTAGGTTGTAGATTTTGACACTCCTCTCTCAGTAACTGATGTAACAAGTACACAAAAATAAGGACACAGAATAATTCTGCAGCCGACCTGATGGACATTTAAAAAAATAGTACATCCAACAACTGCAGAATCCCATGCTTTTTTAGGTATACTGTGGAACATAAATAAATCTAAATAAATTTAAAACTACTGAAATCTTATGGAGCATTTTTTATAACAACAGGATAAAAACCTGGAAGCAGTAAAACATAAGGTAGCTAAAATATCCCATTTGAAAATTAAATACTATACTAAATTGACCTGTGGATCAAAGAAAAATCTTGAAGAGAAATGGAAAAATTAGAGAATACTCAAACTACACTAATGACAGCCCAACAAATCAATAGTTGTGGAATACAGCTTAGGTAATGGTTAAAAAGGAATGTATTGTATCATGTTGCTATTAGAAAGGAACAGAAAGGGTATAAAACCAGTGAACTAAGTGTCTGTTTCAATACAGAAAAAGAATAGAATTAAAGTAAATCTAAGTAAAAAGAAAGAAAAAAGCACCAATGAATGAAATAGAAATCAAGTAATAAAGTAACAAAGCCTGTTTTAATTTTTAACATAACAAGAAAATTGATAAAGTTGGATCAAAACAAAAAAAAGAGAACACAATATACCAATATTACACATGAAAGAGGATATTACTACAGATGATAGAATGTTATTAAGGAAATATTACGTACAATTGATAGTCAAATTTAAGAGTTTAGAAGAAATGGGTAAATTTCTTATAAAACATAATTTGCCAAAAGTGACACAGAAGAAAAATCTGCATAGCCCCATATCAACTAATTTTTATGAAACCTTTCCCACAAAGAAAATTCTAAACCTAGCTGGTTTCACTGAATTCTATCAATATTTTAAAAAGAAATAACTATCTTACAGAAACTCCTTCTCAATATAGGGGAGGAAAACTCGTCTCCCACTCACTTGATGAGCCAATATAAGTCTGATATCAAAACCTGGTAAGGATATTGTTAGGAAAATAAAAAACAAAAAAATACAGACTGAGAATTCTCATGAATAAAGACACAAAATCCTTTACAAAACTTCAGCACATTGAATCCAACAATATATATAAAAAGATGACATACCAAATCAGAAGGTTATAATAATACCTCATGACTAATACATGGCAGCTGGTTTCATGTTTGAGAAGAAATCAATGAAATGAATCATATTTACAGAATAAAAAAGAATACATATGATCTTACCAATAGATGCAGGGGCAAGGAGGGATGACAAAATGTAATATCCATTCATGATTTTAAAAAAGAAAACT